>JAODAL010003099.1:0-180338 GCA_025379985.1 Phyllomedusa bahiana
GGCCGGATTTGTCCTGTTTTGGGGCCCGCCCCCCACGGCGGGGGGGGGAGGTTTTTCTCCGAAAAAATTTGGGGGGGCCCCCCCAAGGTGTTCATAATTCCCGTCCGGAAACCGGACGGAAGAATGAACATGCTCAATGTTTTTTGGAGCGGACGCGGGCGGCAAAACCGCCGGGCGAAAACCCTGTGCAGTGGGGACTGCTGCACGGGTTTTCCATAGAGCAAAATTGTGCTCATTTTCGGCCGGTTTTTCAGGCGGTCTGCAAAACCACAAACCGGCTGAAAAACCGTCCGAAAACCCGTGCAGTGGGGACATGGCCTTAGAGTAAAAGTATGTAACAGACAAAAAGAAGCACAGACCAGGAACAAGGAGAGAACTAAGGGCCACATGAATGAAAATTGTCTAGGTCTAAAATTCACTTTGTTGCCATCCATAACCTAACCAATCAGAGCGCCCCTTTCATTTCATATAGTGCTCTGGAAAAATGAAAGGGGAACTCTGATTGGCTGCTAAGGGCAACAAAGTGAATTTTAGACCTAGACAGTTTTCATACATGTGGCTCTAAGTATTTCAACAAGCAGATTGCTGTTTCAGGTTTGGTAGTCCTCATCAGCGCAAGATATATTTAAACCATTGGGTTTGGACAGCACAAGACATTGTTATTGAGATCACAAAGATAGAGGTTGCACTAACCCTGGTACTCAAGGGGATCTAATAGCTTGTTTGCAAAATAAGTAGACACCAGAACAATAAATATCACATAATAAGTCGGGAACTCTTTACAGATTATGACTTTGACTAGTAAGGTGGTTTGATTTGGTGGGATGGCAAGTCAAAAACATAGAAACAATGGGCGACATGTATGAAGGAAGGCGCATCAAAGTTCAATTTCTCATCTTTTTTTCCAGTGTATAATGCGCCTGATGTATGAAAGTGGTTTTTGTGCGTTCATAAATGGTGTAAAGTTCATCGCGCTGCGCCCGAGTGTTTGGCGCATTACGGAATTTAGGCAAATAAGTAATGCACCTAACATGTATAAAGGCTATAGATAGGCTGGAAATAAGAGAAAAATCATTGGAATAGCATGTCAGTGAATAGAAACTATGGTACTGATCCTGCTTGGAGGACCACAAGTCCCAGCAATACCTGTGCTGTGTTGGCTCTTGCCGTATGTGGAATAAAGCAGCAAAAATACATTTCAAATTTAATGTAGTAACAATTTCAAATATAAAAATCTGAACAACATCATCTGTGGGTTATTTAATGGAAAATTAGTTTAAGATTCTATGAATTTTAAATACATTTTATAGGAGATATTTCTATATTTTGGGGATATTATATATTTTTATATTAATTTTATGTGAACACATTTTTCAATAAATTAAAATAAATACATTTATACAGTTTGATAATTATAATAAATCACTTTTTATTAATGCACTGGTGTAAGTTGAGAAATATTGGACATTTTTGCCCCTTACAGCAAATCTAGCTCCACTTCGCCTCCTCAGGCTCAGGCAGATCACATTGAGATAGGTCTGTCTGTCGGAGCAGTAATGCGCCTAGTTTTGCCGAACCACATTCATATATGTGTCTAATATTACGAGTGTGGTGCAACACACCTCCAAAACGCCTCCAGAACACCCCTTCATGTTAGACGCATCAGAAAGTGTTGAGTCTTACGAACAATGCGCCTAACACATACGTTCCTGCATTAGACATCGTAGCCGGCTCAGTTAAGTGCATTGTACGCCAGAAAAAGAGTGAAAAATCTTTTCATACATGTCGCCCAATGTTTTCTTTCCTTTCATCCTATTACATCATAACTTATAGGGTCAAACCATGTGGCTATTATAGAGCCATCCTAGGAGGACTAGCTAAAGAAGGCTCAGACTGGCCTTTAGCATGGTGGTCCTTTGGGTTTGGCAGGCTTCGGGTTGCTCTTCAAGGAAAAAGGTAGAGAAAGAGAAGCAAGGTTCAAAAGTCATATGCAGTATGTATAGTAACTGCAGGGTGGGCCAAGGAATCAACTCCACTGCTGAACCCCAAGAATTAACTCTACTGCTGGGCCCCAAGAATCAACTCTACTGGTGAGCCCCAAGAATTAACTCTACTGGTGAGCCCCAAGAATTAACTCCACTGGTGAGCCCCAAGAATTAACTCTGCTGGTGAGCCCGAAGAATCAACTGTACTGGTGGGCCCCAAGAATCAACTGTACTGGTGAGCCCCAAGAATCAACTCCACTGGTGGACCCCAAGAATTAACTCTACTGGTGGACCCCAAGAATCAACTCCACTGGTGGGCCCCAAGAATTAACTCCACTGGTGGGCCCCAAGAATTAACTCTACTGGTGGACCCAAGAATTAAGTCTACTGGTGGGCCCCAAGAATTAACTCACTGGTGGGCCCCAAGAATCAATTCTGCTGGCGGGCCCATAGAATCAACTCTACTGGTTTGCCCCAAGAATCAACTCTACTGGTGGGCCCCAAGAATCAACTTACTGTGAGCCCAAGAATTAACTCTACTGGTGGGCCCCAAGAATTAACTCCACTGGTGGGCCCCAAGAATCAACTCTACTGGTGGGCCCCGAGAATTAACTCTACTGGTGGGCCCCAAGAATCAACTCTACTGGTGGGCCCCAAGAATCAACTCTACTGGTGAGCCCCAAGAATTAACTCCACTGGTGGGCCCCAAGAATTTCTACTGGTGGGCCCCGAGAATTAACTCCACTGGTGAAACCCAAGAATTAACTCCAACGGTGGGCCCCAAGAATTAACTCCACTGGTGGGTCCCAAGAATTAACTCCACTGGTGGGCCCCAAGAATTAACTCCACTGGTGGGCCCCAAGAATAAACTCCACTGGTGGGCCCCAAGAATCATCTTCACTGGTGGGCCCCAAGAATTAACTCCACTAGTGGGCCCCAAGAGTTAACTCCACTGGTGGGCCCCGAGAATCAACTCCACTGGTGGGCCCCAACAATCAACTTCACTGGTCGGCCCCAAGTATCAAATCCATTGGTGGGCCCCAAAAAATAACTTGACTGGGGGACCCCAGGTACCTCAGTCTGATACCATAGCTAAAGATAACTGTTTCCCAGTTTCCATGAACATTGTGAACCTGTTCCTTCTCCACAAGACCCATAGCTGTCAAGCAAGAAAGGACAGCCAGGGTGGACCCTTCATTCCAGAAATGTGAGGATACATAGGTGCCATCTGGATTTTTTTCTCACATGGCCCTCTCTGTCCTGTGTCTGTCCCTGGTTATCAAGAACATCCAGTAAAAAAAAGAAAATAGAAATAGTAAGTAGCAAAAAAAAGTAAGAAAAAGCTGAACAAAAATGTAAATGTTCATTTGTATGTTGTACAGAAAAAATAAAGGCAATAACTTCTTGTGTAGACACTATTGATCCCTCTTCTGGATAGCACCTTATATATTTGGATGTTTAACACTAAACATTTGCACAACTGATCAATATGCACATGTGTAGAGTAATAGGACATATGTAGTTCTCTCCGTATCTGCCGGCTGACTCCCTTAAGGATTAGAACATGATGCCTTTAATCTTAGGTCAGGGTTATTACTTTCACATCTGATCCCTTTGCTGCTGAGACTATGTAACACCATTAATGGCGCAGTGTTTATCCTTATTGATTGGATGTTACATTGTAATCCTGTTAAATTTCTGCAATTTGATGCAGCCTTCTTTATATAATGTGCAAGTCAGTAAATGTATGTTTTTTATCGACGGGGACTTTCATCCTTCACTGAGTGTTACAAGTAATCTTATAAAACTTTTTAATAATTATCTTGTCTATGAATTGAAATATATGACAATAAGGAAGACATGTTTTATGGTACAAACGCAGTGAAAAATATTGTATGTGGACCAGACTCCATAGCTGTGGAGCCACTTCTAGAACTTTCTTCTAAATGGGCATCTATGTTCGAAAACC
The DNA here is from genome assembly GCA_025379985.1 of Phyllomedusa bahiana. NCBI lineage: Eukaryota > Metazoa > Chordata > Amphibia > Anura > Hylidae > Phyllomedusa > Phyllomedusa bahiana. Next base: position 3,955 of record JAODAL010003099.1, read on the forward strand.
TTGCACTTGAGTCACAATTGTTAACAAGGCTGCACTTTATTCCTCAATAATGAGTACAGTCCCTGACAGAAGTTCTGTCGCTTATCCATGTTGTGGAAACCAAAGCTTATAACCTTACTTAAAATTCGTCCATTGGTTTTAGAAATGACTCATATGAAAGCTGAAACCCTCCCAAATGAGGTTTTTGTAACGAAAATAAATTTGCTTCACTGCTGAAATATTGATCATTTAAGGAATACAGAAAGGTCAGATTTTGGCAAGACAAAAGTTTTGTCGCCTTGTCATATAATGCACCCAATCCTAGCTTACAGCCTCACCTGTACTCACTAATTGATCGGTTAGTTAGTGAGTGTGTATAAAAAGTACTCCAGCACCCCAGACCTTCACTTGAACTGCAACTTGACCTCTGACAACATGCCAAAAATCCACCCTGCGACCAAAGCCTTGATTATCAAGAGGCTGAAGACCAGATCCACTGCAGAGGTTGCTGGCATCTTTAATTTGTCTCAGTGTCAAGTACAAAGAATTAAAAAAAGATTTGAAGAGACTGGAGATGTTTTTGACAAGCCCAGGTCCGGCAGACCCCGCAAGACAACTGCTCAGGAGGAACGTTTGTTGGTTCGAGAATCAAAAGCCAGCCCCTCCTCACTTCAGCACAGCTCCAACAGGCCTGGTCACCTCAAGTCCCTGTGTCAACTAGAACAGTTTGTAGGATTCTGTCTCGAAATGGCCTCCATGCGCAGAAGCCGGCACTTAACAACAGGCAATTAAAAAAACGTGTGGCATTTGCCAAGCCCACAGCCTGCTAAATGGATGGACGCTGGAAAAGTGGCAGAAGGTGTATTTCTCAGATGAATCTTCAGTTGAATTACACCACAGCCGCCGCAAATACTGCAGGAGACCTGCTGGAGCCTGTATGGATTCAAGATACACCCAGAAAAAAGTTAAGTTTGGTGGTGGAAAGATCATGGTCTGGGGTTACATTCAGTATGGGGGTGTGCGAAACAATTGCAAGGTGGAGGGCAGTATCGATAGCCTAAAATATCAAGAAGTATTAGATACCTCTTACATTCCCTATCATAAAAGGGGTCAAATTTTGCAGGAGGATGATGCTCCATCTCATACATCCATCTCTACATCAAAGTTCCTCAAGGCAAAGAAGATCAAGGTGCTGCAAGGACTGGCCAGCCCAGTCACCAGACATGAACATCATTGAGCAAGTTTGGGGTAGGATAAAAGAGGAAGCTTGGAAGACAAAACCAAAGAATCTTGACGAACTCTGGGAGGCATGTAAGACTGCATTCTTTGCTATTCCTGATGTCCATCAATAAATAGTATGAATCATTGTCAAAACGCATTTATGCAGTCCTTCAAGCTCATGGAAGTCACACAAAATTTTAAATATGGCTCTGATAACACCACAACTTCATTCACCAATGTTATGAAACATATCTCTGTATTTGAAGTGAATTATTTGTTTGATTTTCACATTAATTTCTGTGGGCGACAAAACTTTTGTCTTGCCAAAATCTGACCTGTGTTTCTTAAAAGATCAATATTTCAGCAGTGAAGCAAATTTATTTTTGTTACAAAAAACTCATTTGGAAGGGTTTCATCTTTCATAAGAGTCATTTCTAAAACCAATGGATGAATTTTAAGTCAGGTTATAAGCTTTGGTTTCCACAACATGGATAAGCGACAGAACTTCTGTCAGGGACTGTACTCTGTAATTGAACGGTGTGCGAATAGTATGGAATCTCCACCAAAATCACATTTACTACTCTTTCTGCACTGTAACAGCACCGCATTAAAAAATGTGCATGTAAATTTGGATTCCCATCTGGTATTATGATTAAGGTTTTGTCGCTGTACAAAGTCACACTGTCACTCAGAGGTTTCTTTTGTGCCCTCAGGTTCTACTTTTGTGTAGAATCATTTCTTCTTGTGGAGTATGCTAAAATGCTGAAGTAAGGAGTCTTATAGCCCTGGCGATGGTACTGGGGAAATAGTTTCATGCAAATTAGCTTTACTTCAGAAGGTGGAAAGGTGCCACCTATTGGAGCAACTTCCCTCAAAGTCAATATGCAACCCATTAAAGATCCCTAGTCATGTTTCGAAGTTCAGATTTGGCCTTCTTCCGAAAGGAGAGCTAGGTTCTATTCTTACATGGCCTGGCCACATTAGTTATTATTTTTTCCAGCAAAGGAAAACCCACCCAAAACTGACTAATTTTTAGTTCTTATTAAAATCACGCACTTAGGGCGACATGTATGATTTTTGGCTTCCAGGATCCATCTTTTTTGCGCTCATAAGTAGCGTAGAATGTGCCTGAATCTATGAACCGGTTCTACTGCGGGTCATAGATTTAGCGCTTTCTAGCTACAAAGCGACACTTCTGGCTCAGGTAAACCACTTTTAAAGTGCTCTACCTGTTCCAGCAGTAATGCGCCTGGATTTGCCGTACTGAAGCTATAAATGGGTAGCTTCGTATGGTTCTAGCGCGCCCCGGCTGCAGCACGCCCCCCGAAATCAGGCACATTACAAAGTGCCACAGGCGCTCTGTAATGCACCTGATATTGGAGTGCGCCTGGTTAAAAATATGGCGAACAGGGTTGGGCCAGTTTTCCGGCTGAAAAGACGCCAGACTTCTGGTGCAGCCCTGTTCATGCATGTCGCCCTTAGTATGTAATAACAGTATATGTTATGATGTAGATGTGAACTTTTTTGGCAGATTTATAGGCTAATCCCACATGAGGGGCGTGTAATGAAAGGGTTGTCCACTTCATTTTTTATCTTTGAATTAGATTAGTTGGACCCCGTAACATAAAGAAAGTTATAAGCCCCTCTCTCATATATGCCCCTCTGTACATAACAGCTGCAGATCCAGAAGAAAAAACAAGACAACAGAAGACCGGCGACTGGTGAGGACGGCACAACGCTGGAGTGAGGGTAAAGGGAGAGGTGAGTATTACTTTTTATGTTAACTAAGCTAATTACAAAATTCAAATAAGAGGTAGAAAACCCCTCTAAATCAGTCCATTTGGCGGAGAGGTGTCCACATGGAAAGAGGAGGCCCAAGTTGGTTTGATCCACATTTAAATAGACAACACCGTACATAATGCAACTACTATATGGATTTTTTGATTGGGTGGTTGGTTTTCTTTATATATATTTTTTTAAAGTTCCCCTATGCACATTACTCTCTCTGACTTTTGTGAGCTCTGATAGCACAGCAGTAAGGGTATTGCTTGATGATACTTCTTTCAGGCCGGCTATGACCTGAGAAGTATAAGGGGCCGTTTATCCAACCGGTATTTGTCCTGTTTTCGTGCCGTGCACACGGCCGCAGAGGGATGGCTATTCTCCGCGACTAGCGGAGGAAAGCCCTCCTCTCCCCACAGACATGTTCAGTTTCCGTCCGAAAACCGGCCGGAGAATGAACATGTGCAATGCTTGTCGGACCGCCAGCGGTCTGAAAAACTGTCCAGCAGAAAATCCGTGCAGTGGGGTCCATTAAAAAGTTTGCAGCCGGTTTTTCAAAACCGCAAACTGTCTGAAAAACCGCCCGGAAACACGTGCCGTGGGGACATGGTCCTAAGTATAATCAGCAGCATCTGATGAGTGCAAAGAAACCCCCTCCCCATTGAAGAAAAAGATTTTCCCACTATCCTTTCATGTTTTGCTGGTCATTGCCTAGTGACCTAGTGGTTTAGTCTAATCTCTGTCAAGAGAATAATAGCGCAATTAGTATGTCATTACCTACTATTTGTAATGAGACTATATAGATATAAGTAGCAGCTAAAGTAAAGGGAGATTAGCCTGCCCTGCGACTCAGGAGTTTTATCTCACAGTTAAAAAAGAACAACATTTTTTAAGTATTTTTTAATTACAAAGAACTGCTAAAATAAAAAAAAATGTTTCTAAGGAATATTGATTTTAACAATGATGTTAAAAAAAAATCTGTACAGCAATGTGGTCTATGATGCTGCAGTATTATAAAATAAGTATCTGGAAAATATAGTCAAGGAAATAAGATAGCGCCTCTCCATATGCACTATGCCTATTTGGTTCATAATTTGAAAATGCCACCCAAAAAGCTCCATACTTTGTCCAAAATACACTTCCATACAGTATCCTAAATTTTAAAAAATGCTATATACTGCCACCACCATACACTGATGATACCATAGAGTGCTCAGATAATTCCAATATACAGTGACCAAATAACAGCTCCAGACATCTAATCACAATGCTGCACAATGTCTCGGAAATACTGCTCTACAATAAGGATGTGGGTTGGTCACAAGTCTCTGGTGCTAGGACTTTGGATGTACAGGTCACTCACCCCTGAGGTCAGCCATTATAGGGACACAGACTAATGATAATTCCTTGTCAATTTCCAGCCAGATTTGCTGTGAATTGTTACACTTCATGTAATGGCGGTCTGCAGGTGATTGGTATTATTCACAGTATAATCTGACTTCACACCAAGCTCATCAAAGGTCTACGAAACAATTTGTATTTATTTTATTTTCAGCTTTTAAAAGACACTACTGCGTCAGGCGTGATCTGGGACAAAAACAAAGTCCGGCATGAAAACGACTCGTGCTCCCTTCTCATCAAGTGGAAATGCCAGACGTCTCATTAGCAGACTCCAGGTGACCCGCGGTTCATGCACCTTACAAAGGCAAGTCTTCCCAGGTACCAGGTTTATTTTTAATATGGAACCTTTCCCTTTAAACTCTATTGTACAGAATGCACAAAAGAATATTTCTATGGGGTGTAAATAAAAAATGCAAACAAGTCGCTTTACCTCCAATTACGTGGCCCTGCAGCAGTAAATAGGTGACATGTTGCTAATTGCATGGACCCGCTGTCTTCTCTGGGAGATTTAAAAGGGCTTTTTTTTCTGCCTCCAGAGAGATGGACAATTTGTTTCTCTTGAGTTCATGCAAAGGGATTTAATTCTAAATCATTTCCTTCCTGTTTGTTTTCCAGGTGATGAGGAGCGCCGTGCTGTCATTAGTAGCTGTCTGTTTTTGCCTTAGGACAAGCTTGGGTGATTCCCTTTCAACCTGCTTAACCTGGGTCTGTTGCCTAAATAGTCCTCGAAATTTGCTTTCCTCAAACACCAGCAGGTTGTTCCGAATCCATGGGATTTGGGAAGTTTTAATCTAATGCAGCAATGTGCAGCAATGGGGAAAGTTCAGGAATACAGAAAATCTTAATGCTTCAGTTACATCCCCACCGCCCCCACATGACATATTCTAAATAAAATCAATGAAAAAATAAGTAAATTACTGTACAGGATCACAAAATACAATATATTTTGTGAGGCCAGCTGGTGTATGGGACCCACGAATTTGACTAAGCCAGGGAGGACAGTCTAATGGATTGTGTGCTCTCCACCCTAAACCCCTTACAGGAGGAAGGACTTTTCCATGGGGCAGGGTTGTCAAATTCATTAGCATTATGGTTGTCCTCAAAGGGCCGTGGTGCCCCATGAGGTCAGTAACAGGACAAGATGTCCTTTATGTTGTATAATAGCCAGTCTGTGGGTTGCAGAGCATAGCCATGTCAAAGCGCACAAGTGCTTCAAATCCATGACGGATTTGTGCTGGTGCCACCCACAAGTGAAGTTGATTTTGGGTGTCCACTAGAGGAGTTTATTCTTAGAGCCGACCAGAGGAATTAATCCTTAAAGTCCACAAGTGCAGTGGATTCTAGGGACCCGCCAGTGGAGTTGATTTTGGGGGCCCATTAATGGTATCGATTCTTGAGGCACACCAGTGGAGTTGATTCCTGGGGCCCACCAGTGGAGTTAATTCCTGGGGCACACCAGTGAAGTTGATTCTTGAAGCCCACTATTAGACTTGATTATTGGGGTCCACCAATGGAATTGATTCTTTGAGTTCACCATTGGAGTTGATTTTTGAACCCCACCATTAGAGTTGATCCTTGGGGCTCACCAGTGGAGTTGATTCTTGAAGCCTACCATTAGAGTTGTTTCTTGGAATCCACCATTAGAGTTGATTCTTGGGGCCTACCAGTGGGATTTGATTCCCGGGGCCCACTGGTGGAGTTGATTTTTGCGGGTACACCAGTAGAATTAATTGTTGGGTCCCACCCTACAGCTACTATACATGACTGTACATACTGCACATGATTCTTTCCCTCTGCCTTTTGCTTTATGCCTTTCTTTCTCTGCTTTTCGCTATAAAAACTATCCACGTTCAGAGGCCCACCAGGGTTTCCCTGGCTCTTCTGTGGGCCAGTCTGAGCCTGTGTGTATCTGCTGCTCTATACACGTACAGGGAATTAATATAAAGCTAGCATTTATGATTAAATAATTTTCCAGATAGTTAACTTGCTCTTGATACCACCTACCTACCTAAAACTTGTAACCATGGAATCAAAAAGTGGTTAAACAAGGCTCCATTTGTGGGCAGATCACACCAATTTTGGTGGAATTTGCACATTTTCTAAAGTTGGCAATACAAATTAGATAACTGACAGCAGATTCAGGGAACTTAAAGAGGTTCTCCCAGATTTTTTGTAAACCCCCGCACAGGCTGGGACTGAGGTAAAATAAAAAATAACCTTTACTCAGCTGTTCCACAGAAGTCCTCGCCTGGCATCTGTTTTTCAGCAACCTCTTCAACCTGTCCAGTCTCATACTCAGGAATAGCCCATGCAAGTACAGTAGATCATGTGTCAGAGGAGGAAAAGACTCACAGATGAAACTAAAGTCTGTGTCTGTATTGTGGTGCCCATGATCACCTGTGTAGGGCTGCCTGACTTCACTCACCAGCATAAGTCACGCCAACTCTACGCAGTGACCAAAAGATCCACCTTCCATCCGTAGAGTCATTGCGACAGCGGTCATGTACTGGATATACCACATGTGACCACTGCAGCCTTTGATTGGCTCCAGGATCACGGGGAAATCATCTACGGGAGTCACCAGAATGACAGTGTTAACGAGCTAAGTTTTCTTCTTTTCTTCCATTTTTTATAATGCCCCGATGGCCTAATGAGCATTTTGTAGTGTCAGAACACCCCTTTAACCATTGTCGAACCAACCAAGGACAGTTTCAAGTAACACAACCCCTTGGACCCTCATGCACTTCATATCTGTACACTCAGATGCTGACTAGCTGAATGATGGCCGGACCTTTGTAAAGAACAAGAACTTTTAACCTTTGGTATCACCTCCATTTCCCCTCATAGATTGTAAACTCGTGCTTGTTCTCCTCTTGTTTGACTTGACCACTCATTTGATACTATGTCATGTCTGGTTATGTCTGTATATGTATCCTCTGTAATATAAAGTGCTATAGAATATGTTGGTGCTATAAATAAAGATCATTATTATTTTTTGTATGTAAATGTTACTCATCTACATTGCTGGAATGTGAAGATTCCCCCACTCATTCTGTCACTATAGACCATTATGGTGCAGCTGTTTGGCTTTTGCTGCTTTTATTAGTTACTTCATGAAATTTTAATCATTTACTCACCTGGTCCATCTTCCAGAGCCCATCAATCATATGGTGAAAAGATTGGAGCCTCTAGGGTCTTTTCTATTTGTCACCAATTATCATACTCTGTTATTTCAAGGGCAAGGGAAAGTCTGTTTCTTAAGAAAAGGAAAGAAGGCTTTCCAGAAATTATGCTTTTTAAATCCATAAGAACATAGAATAATGTTGTCATTAGTACTGTGCGTCGGATTTGGGTCGATGTTAAATTTGATCTGAAGTCCAGCAACTCTATTCTGGTAGGCCTGATTTAAACTGTGGCAGAAACTGAAAAAAATGTATCCTCATCCTAAATTGGGTTTAGGATTAGGGTTAAAGGGGTTGTCTCGCTATAAAGATTAGCTTTCAACATGGAGGGACCACTAAATGAAGACGTTTTCCAAATATATTGCTTTGTTCATTTTTTATTTTTTTTTGTTGAGCTACAAGTGATTTTATCACCTTCTGACAGCTTTCTGGTTTCCCAAGTGACCGACCTGTGTACTCCTTATCCCCTTCTGTTTGTTCTATCTGATAGCAGGGAGTGACTTCATCACACAGGTCTCAGCAGCACAGAACTTAGGGCAGTGAGAGCTTGGTAGTGATCTGCTCTTTCAGACAAAAGACAGTAATTACTACTGTTTACTTTAACTCAGAAGCTTCCCTAGTCCGGACAGCATGAGATTTATCTAATTATCAGAAGTCTGAATACACGGAGCTCATATGCTAATTACAGACAGCTTGACCAGGAAGTGACAGAGCAAAGCAGCATTATTTCATTCATGCATCCTATGAAACTTTGAGATGAGACAGCCCCTTTAAGGTTTTTAGGCTAGATTCACACAGCATCAGACAAAAAACATCCGAAAGGCGACCGTTTTTTGTCCAACTCACGACCGGGATTTTTGTGACATTTTGCGCAAAAACTGCGGTCAGATTTAGCTTTTGAATACACGGGAAACCGACGGAAAGACACCAGGTGCCAGCGGTTTTTACAACATGCTCCTAAAACCACCAGTGCCAGAAAATGATCTAAAAAAAATGACCTGTGCAGAATAAAGGTTGTTTTTTCTCCTAAGGTCTATGTGCTGCCTGAACAATCGTTTTTTCAGCAGTTTTAGAATTCTAAAACCGTTGAAATTCGTTTTTCTATACTAGTCGTTTTAAGAGGTTAATTCACCTATTAACATAGCTATAGGTCCCACATTACTCCAGGTCTTGTGTTGTTCCCAGGGCTGTGGAATCGCTAAGCCAAAGCTCCGACCAGTTCCGACTCCTCAATTTCCCAAAACTCTGACTCTGACTATTCAACTTCCCAAACTTCGACTCCCATTCTCTTATACACTCACCGGCCACTTTATTAGGTACACCTGTCCAACTGCTCGTTAACACTTAATTTCTAATCAGCCAATCACATGGCGGCAACTCAGTGCATTTAGGCATGTAGACATGGTCAAGACAATCTCCTGCAGTTCAAACCGAGCATAAGTATTGGGAAGAAAGGTGATTTGAGTGCCTTTGAACGTGGCATGGTTGTTGGTGCCAGAAGGGCTGGTCTGAGTATTTCAGAAACTACTGATCTCCTGGGATTTTCACGCACAACCATCTCTAGGGTTTACAGAGAATGGTCCGAAAAAGAAAAAACATCCAGTGAGCGGCAGTCCTGTGGGCGGAAATGCCTTGTTGATGCCAGGGGTCAAAGGAGAATGGCAGACTGGTTCGAGCTGATAGAAAGGCAACAGTGACTCAAATAGCCACCCGTTACAACCAAGGTAGGCAGAAGAGCATCTCTGAATGCACAGTACGGCGAACTTTGAGGCAGATGGGCTACAGCAGCAGAAGACCACACCGGTGCCACTCCTTTCAGCTAAGAACAGGAAACTGAGGCTCCAATTTGCCCAAGCTCATCGAAATTGGACAGTAGAAGATTGGAAAAACGTTGCCTGGTCTGATGAGTCTCGATTTCTGCTGCGACTCGGTCAGAATTTGGCGTCAACAACATGAAAGCATGGATCCATCCTGCCTTGTATCAACGGTTCAGGCTGGTGGTGGTGGTGTCATGGTGTGGGGAATATTTTCTTGGCACTCTTTGGGCCCCTTGGTACCAATTGAGCATCGTTGCAACACCTTGTGGAATCTATGCCACGAAGAATTGAGGCAGTTCTGAAGGCAAAAGGGGGTCCAACCCGTTACTAGCATGGTGTACCTAATAAAGTGGCCGATGAGTGTACATGGCACATGTTTACATGATAACTTTACTGCAGTAAAATGGTAACATTTGGCTTTTTATCACCTTTTGATACAATTATCAAGCTATTTAGGTAGAACTTACACTGACAAGTAAAATGGTAAAAATATTTTGAACTTGTGACATTCAGGCTCCATATCTCACCATCCACTACAGCTTTGAACTTGAGACTGCAATCATTTTATAGACAATCATTTGAGCTATCTTATACATAATTGTGACTTGCAACTATTTAACATCTCCTTAGTGCTGCAGATTTTTGTCACATTGTTACTGTTTTGCTCCTAAAAATCAAAATGTAAATTTTCATTATTTTGTTAGAATTTGGTAAATCCACCTTTGGATTTAAGCACTACCTGAATTCTTCTGGGCTCTGGATCAGATTCAAGCATGTCTTGCCCAAAATCTGATCCCAGGTCTCTTCTGCATGTTTCCAAGGTTGATGAATGCTGGGGTACGAAAACAGCTTTTTGTTCAACTCTACCCACACCTGTTCAATTGGGTTGAGGTCTGGGGACTGTGGGGACCAATCCAGCAACTCTACTTATCACTGAATCATGTCTTTGCCAAACTTTACATATGCATTGGGTCATTGTCCTGCTGGAACACAGTGTTGTCTTTTTCATACCCATAGTATTCGAGTGTATGAAGTAACTCATCTTGTAGAATTCTCACATATAGCTCAGCATTGAGATCAACAACGATCCTGGTCAAGTGTCCAACAACTTTGCCTGTGAAACAACCCCATATCATCAGGCTTCCTCCACTAAAATTGATAATCCCTTAAATTTCTCAATTAGTCCCCTTTTCCCTCTATTTTTCTAAACCCATTTGCCTCCATCAGAGCCCGGTCTATTGACTTTCATCTCATCTCTCCAAATCACCTGTTTCCAATCTTCCATTTTTCTTACTTTTTCGCAAACTCAAGCTGATGTTTCGTATGACAAGATTGAAGTTGTGGCTTCTTCACCTTTTTAGTGCCACCATTCCAGATATGTGTAATGCATGTTGCCTGGTGCTTACATGGACGTCTGTGATCTCACTCTTACGAAACATACGAGCAACCTCCGCCACTTTCTGTTGCACCATAACTGATAGACCTTTTGATGATCCAACTTGTTGACTTTGATATTTTGCCTGGATGTCCACTTCTTGGCTTTTGAATGAATGGACTTCATTTCATATTCTTCCATGTGTCATGGCCTCACGTGATGCAGTTTGGCAATTTTCTTGCCCCAGAGACGCTATTGATGAGCTGGATGATGCTGTTCCTCTTTTCTTGGGAAATCTTCTTCATGGCTGCTCCGCGATTCAAACCAGTGACCTTTTAGTAATCAACCTAATAACACACTGAGCTATTAGGGAATGTGAGAACAGGTTGTAATTTGTAGTATAAGAAAAAGATTGTCCCACCCCCAGGAGCAAACAGTAACAATTCAGTAACAGGACAAGGATCTGCAGAACTAAGCATATGCTAAGTAGTTGCAGGACATATTTAGTTGAGATACCCAACGTAATTTTCTATGATTGTAGTCTCACATTCAAAATGGTAGTGGATGGTGAGATATGCAGCCTGAAAGTCACAAGTTCAAAACATTGTTATGCTTTTGCTTGTTAGTGTAAAATATTTTTATGGGATACAACCTCAGAACAGAAAAAAACTTTAATAAGGTAAGTGGGAAAAACAGTTTTCAATAAAAGCACCCTGAATAACATTTGTGGAGTCTATGAATTTGTTCTGAGAAATAGTATTGCCTCCATCAGATCCTCCTTCATAGATGACCTCACATCTGATCTCATTATTTCCAGGCTAGAGAACGGCCTCGCTACACTAACTTGTGTTGGTGGCAAAGTGGTGACCACAGGGGCAACATCTCTAACACTCTCAGGATATAAAGGAATTGCCTCAGGCACAGTCAGATTTGATGAACAGTTGAACTCTTCTACTTCTTTGAAAGCAACGGAAACATTTTGCTGAAATCTGGTCAATCTGTTTGCTATGGGAGCAGACTCTTTTTCTCTGAAGAAATGCTTTGCCTGCTCCATGTCATCCAAACACTTTTCAAAATTTAATTCCTCATCTAAAGGCTAAAGATATGGGAGCAGTAGCACTGGCAAGATCCAATTCCTCTTGCTCTTGGCACTGCATTGAAATAACTGTACCAATTTATTATATATTTTAGGAGTAGGAGTCAGTCAATTTTATAACTACTCCGACTCCACCAAAATAGACTCCAACTTCACAGCCATGGTTCTTCTCTGGCTTACTTTTGATGCAACTTCTGGCGCCAGTTTCCTTAGGTTACCTCTATGTTTTGGAAACTGGGAGTGACATCAAATTTAATACACTGCATCCAACTTCAAATCTGATGGCACTTCTGCTTTTCACAACATAGATGTAACCTAAGAAGCCAGAAGTGATGTTGGATGGTCCCACTGGAAGTGACACCGTGGTGGAAGTGCCACATGGCCTGTAGCAACACTAAAAATAAATTGCCTCTTATAATACCCTAAACACTAACCTAAACTTAGGGGTGGGGTTATGCTTATGGTTAGCATTAATGTTGGATTCCCAAACCCAACCTTTTTCTTAGTCTTATTCAGGCAGTACTAGACGTAGTTATATGTTAGAGACAAGAAGTCACTATATATATACACCAGCCACATATATTATACTATGGACCCCATTAAAGCACCATTCACAGGTCTCCGCACCTGCATCAATCCAAGTCTTCAAAAATAGGATGGGCTTTAAGTTAAAAGTATAAACTTTTATTATAAATCCGTTTAAAAACAACTTCAGTGTATCAACGTAAGTATTTAGACAAAATAGAGGGGTACTTAACATAGTTGCGATGTCACCATCGTTCAATACAGGTAAGTCCGTAATTTCTTGCTCCCGCCGGAGCTATCTTAGGAGACGCCGGGAGACCGGGCAGACAGTGTCTGTGCCACCCATTCCTGGCTTGTAAGGTTGGGTATACCCTATATTTTAAGATGATTATTTTATGGTACAATTCACTGCTCTTTGAACTGATATGACTATAACATGCAGGACTGTCAACAAGATGTAACTAGAAAATGACATGTTAGCATGAAGCCAAGTTGTGCCATAGTGCTCCGCATATTTATGTGCCCGAACCAAAGGGGAAAAGCGTTTGCTCTGAGTGACCATATGGTATGACGTTCTGCAGACATTACACAGGAGATGATAAATCACAACAAATTCCACTTGTGAGTGTCTGGCACAACCAGCAAACCCAACAAATTGAAGATGAATAGGTAACATAAACCTAACCAGGCAGATATGTAAACATATGGGCAAAACTGCACAGTCCAAATCAGTAACTTTATATGATCATCGGTCATACTCAATGTTTAACAAATGTAATAGTTAAGGTCCTGTGGGGTATGGGAGCAGAGAGCCGTTTAATGGAACATATGGGAGCAACACAAGGAATGGATGATGACACTGACGGAGCATATTAGCAGAGGATGGAAATTACTGGATAATCTTCTTAATTTCATTTGGAGGGAAGTTTAACGGCAGTGAGATGATGCTTTGGTTATAGCATCTGGTGGCCGCACAATGAGGAGGAAAAAAGCTGTTATTAGCTAATATGGCAGGAAAAGGAGGAAAAAAAGTGTGGTGAATGCAGGTGCAGGATAAAGTCCAGATCATACACAATATACCCTCCACAATCTAGGTTCAGGTTACAGCATAAAATAGACGACATCATTGCTTAAGCATCAATCTCCTAATAGTTCAAGCATTATAACTGCTCCCTTTAGTTGTGAACATTTTTTAGGGAATCACATGCAAGGTTTTAAGGATTTTCAGCACCGTTCTAGTATTACAAGATGCCTTTCAGAAAAGCTGGACTACAGGCAGTAATAGTACCACGTGTCGGCTGCTTCCCTGGGTAAAAATCAAATAAAAAATTGGACCTGTAATGATTAACCAGAGCGGAAAGTAGATACAAAACTAGTCTTTCTCTCTGGAGAAAGAGCAATAAATAGTCAGGAGGGTTGCTTCCACCAAGAAGATTGTCCCGCGGCCCGCTAACTGGACCACGAGCATGATTGTGAACCTTCCGCACTGTCCAGTGGCCCCTTAGTCATCCTCCAGTCACTCGGCCCGTCTTCCCTGCTTCTGCTGCCAGCTTACGTCTAGGGGAGACATGCTGGCCCTTTAAATTTCTGCACCACCTGACCTGCCATTTGGGGGTGTTTATAGGATCAATGCTCCCTAAGCCCATTGCTAGACAGTTGGTGCACTTACTATGCTTTGAAATATACACTCACCGGCCACTTTATTAGGTACACCATGCTAGTAACGGGTTGGACCCCCTTTTGCCTTCAGAACTGCCTCAATTCTTCGTGGCATAGATTCCACAAGGTGTTGCAACGATGCTAAATTTGGGTACCAAGGGGCCCAAAAAGTGCCAAGAAAATATTCCCCACACCATGACACCACCACCACCAGCCTGAACCGTTGATACAAGGCAGGATGGATCCATGCTTTCATGTTGTTGACGCCAAATTCTGACCCTACCATCCAAATGTCGCAGCAGAAATCGAGACTCATCAGACCAGGCAACGTTTTTCCAATCTTCTACTGTCCAATTTCGATGAGCTTGGGCAAATTGGAGCCTCAGTTTCCTGTTCTTAGCTGAAAGGAGTGGCACCCGGTGTGGTCTTCTGCTGCTGTAGCCCATCTGTCTCAAAGTTCGCCGTACTGTGCGTTCAGAGATGCTCTTCTGCCTACCTTGGTTGTAACGGGTGGCTATTTGAGTCACTGTTGCCTTTCTATCAGCTCGAACCAGTCTGCCCATTCTCCTTTGACCTCTGGCATCAACAAGGCATTTCCGCCCACAGGACTGCCGCTCACTGGATGTTTTTTCTTTTTCGGACCATTCTCTGTAAACCCTAGAGATGGTTGTGAAAATCCCAGGAGATCAGCAGTTTCTGAAATACTCAGACCAGCCCTTCTGGCACCAACAACCATGCCACGTTCAAAGGCACTCAAATCACCTTTCTTCCCATACTGATGCTCGGTTTGAACTGCGGGAGATTGTCTTGACCATGTCTACATGCCTAAATGCACTGAGTTGCCGCCATGTGATTGGCTGATTAGAAATTAAGTGTTAACGAGCAGTTGGACAGGTGTACCTAATAAAGTGGCCGGTGAGTGTAGTTACGTGTACAAATTTCTGTTTTTGACCCTTGGCTATGCTGACCAGTAAATGACTGCACTCCGCCTGTCTTAAACTTCTGCCTGTGACCTTGACTATGCTAGAACACTGCCTTCCCTCATATTCTGTCTGCAACATGGCCATGCCTTTGTCTGATCCTCCTGTACCTTGCCTGCACATCGGCTGGCACCGTGAGTGACCTCGTCAGAGGTTGCGACCTGGGAGTTCCCAACATGGAGTCCAAGAGCCCTTTGCGGGAGTTGAAGGTGAAGAACAGGGTACATGTCACTTATCTCCCTACGCATACAATACAATCGTATTGTATGAGCAGGGAGAGGAGGCATAATCCATAGTTCTCTATGAGAGCTATGGATTACCGTAATTTCGGCGTGCATCTCGCCCTTATTAGAGGGAAAATACGATGTGAAATGCAATGCCGAAATTTGCCCGTGTGAACATACCCTTAGACTTTTCTCCTTGACGAGGCCCATCGCAAAACATACGGTTGGCACAGAGGATTCACTCCTGCCTCCTGTAATCATTAAAACAAACATTTAATAAATACCCAATAAAAAGTACAAAGTGAAATGTTATATCTAGAACAAAGTCCTACTAAATATAATCTAGATAAGCTCAAGATAATGCAACATTCTTACCGCCATCTATCCAGCATTATCACAATGATCCATTGGTTAGGAAAAGTGATCCTCGAAAAAGAAACGGCTCCTTGTGAAATAGAACAGACAAACCCTGTATTGTCGGCCTAGGGACCTATCAACATAGCTAACTCCCCGATAAGGGCGACCCCATGTAGAATCCATGCGCTATACACACATGTCAGCTGATACACTGAGTAATTTGCAGCGGTAGTCTGATCTAAAAATAAATAATAAAATAAAAAATTGGACCACTGCCTGCACTTTATCAGGGACAGGAAAATTGTGAAAGATAGTGTAAAAAAATCCCAATTGCAAATGGCCCATAAAAAATATACATTTCCGAGTTTGAGCCATGTTGTGCATGTCGTAAAGAGGTCTTAGCTTCATGCTGCCCTTTTAACTCTCATTTAGATATTTTTATGACATGTATCGCTAACTATATAAACATTTTCTCTTTTTAGGATTCAGCAAAATTTGGATAGTCCACTGATTTGAATGGGCACCATGTAATGCTTAATTTGTCCTTTGGGGGCGCTGCAGGAGAATTAAACTCTTATTTATAGCTTCTGCTGCTCATCAGGACACCCTGCAATCACCTTAGTCATGGATAAATATACTGCGCCTGATTTATGAAAACCATCTAATCAGAAGGCTGTCTTTGTAGCCCATAGCAACCAATCAGCTTTTATTTGTAATACTGCGCTGGGAAAATGAAGGCCCTCTGTATTTTGGTGTTGATTGAGCAGAAATACCAGATGGTCCCCTGTGTGAGAACAGTATATGGGCCCCTTGCTCTCCAGTAGCACATAATACAGGGCCCCATTACGTCTCCCTGTCAATCCAACAGTAATTTTGAGCAATGAAACGGATTAGTTCAATTCCCTACATTCAATCTAATAGACAGTAAGAATCTGTTTTGGGATGACTGTGGGCCCCTACTGAGCCCCTGTGCAGTCACACGGGTCCACACAACATGATGGTAACAAGTACTCAGAGACTACATAGACACTGTGGGCCTCATGTTTGAAAATTGTCTAGGTCTTTGACTTTCTTTGTTGCCCATAGCAACCAATCAGAGCTCATAGCAACCAATCAGAGCTCCCCTTTCATTTCATATAGTGAAAAAAATGAAAGCTATGAGCTCTGATTGGTTGCTATGGACAACAAAGAAAATCTTAGACCTAGACAGTTTTCGTACATGTCCCCCTGTATAGTATATCATGTTTTCAGTGTATGGCAGTAACCGTACTGTATAGTATTGTTATTTAGGCAGCTATAGAGCAGTGTCAATGGGTTAATCTTTGGGCACCATATCCTACAGCACTTGTAATTAGCCACTGTTTGTTTGGGTGTAACTGTGGGGACAGGGCTGTAACTAGAATTCATATTGGGCCCCCTAGCAAAAGGAAATGGGCCCCACTACCTAAAGACAGGAAACAGCAGCAAAAGTAGCAACAAATAAAACTATAAGGGTATGTTCAAACGATGTACTGCGGCGCGTACAGTACGCGCCGCAGTACAATGTGTGTTTCAGGAGCTCGCCCAACTACGCGCGTGCGCCCGTGGTGGGGGGGGGGGGGCCGCCTGCCAGCCCCATAGACAGGTAAAACACGCGGCGCGTATTCGCCACAAGTAATTGACATGTCACTTATCTCCCCGCGTGTACAATACGGGGAGAGGAGGCGTAATCCATAGTTCTCTATGAGAACTATGGATTCCTGTAATTTTGGCGCGCATCTCTCCCGTAATAGAGCGCAAATACGCGCCAAAATGCGCGCCGAAATTACGACGTGTGAACATACCCTAAAAGCGCCATATATCAGAGATAGTAGATAACAGAAAGGCACCAACTTGTTATGCTCTACGCAATGGTACAATGTTCTTGTACCTAAGTCAACTCCCCTGAACCTCTGGATCCCGCAACCGCTGCTTTGGCTACTATAGCTATGGTTATGGGGGTTACAAAGTAACAGTTGCATCTGGAATAATTTTTCAATGTGAAAAAAATTCACTGAAATGTCCATTAAAGAATTTACAGCGTCTTACAAAGTATTCAACCCCCTAAAAAATATTTGTCTAAAAAACAAACTACATTTACAAAGATTGTTTTGCCAATATATATTGACAAGTATGCTCTGGAATGAAACTTAAAGTGAATTATTTTATAACATTTGTTGAACTAAATAAAAATATAATGATTGTATTCTTTAATTATGTATGTGTTGTGCACGTCTTAGTTACTTTGTGTGACCTGTCAATCTTGTCCCCAAGTGGCAGATCTGACACGACTAGGAGCATCATTCCTCCTTATTTCAACTTAGAGATGTATTCTGGCCTGACAAGAGGGTTTAGCAGAAGGCTATTATCATATTTACTGAGAGGTACAGAGCTCTGTAAATTCCCCCGAAGGCTGGCAAAATACAGTTCTACTTTTTATCCAGATTTCCCTTTATTGTAAAGGGTTGTGCGGCTCACAAGGGTATTAATGTTATTAACCACCACTGATGATTGTATCATAGAAATATTAAAGATATTTCCAGTTGTGGCTGTAAAAAAAGGGTTTAAAAGGGTATCCTGGCCTCAAGTTTTTGGCCCCCAATGCAGAATCTTTTACGAGCCCCAACCTACCATGCACCAGTCATATTGCGGGCCTCTTCTTTTGTGGCTAAGGGATCTTAAGGTCACCTCAGGCAGCAAATCCTGGGTGCATCTAGCTTCCAGTGTTGAACTGGAGTGCCTGAGGTCCACCAGTCTAGTTGATTTTTGGAGCCCACCAGTGGAGTTGGTTCCGGGGACCCACCCTACAGCTCCTACACATGTCTGCACATACTGTACATGGCTCTAGCTTTCTGCCTCTCTTTTTCTGCCTTTCTCCCTTAAAAGTAGCCTCATTCCTACCTTGCACAGGTGTCTATACAGGTGTTTGCCCTTCTCCCCTGTGGGTCATTCATTTACCAGATGGATGCCCCACCACTGATAAGGCATTAATGACATATACATTGGATCCCCATTGGATTAAAATAAACCAATGTTGGACTCTTTTACTTGCTCCCATCCAGCTATAATCACAGCAAAAGAAGAAATAATGACCTAAACTTAACTTTAATTCTACACTCTGAAACACAGGTTATCTAGAGATTAAGCACAGTAGGGTAACATAGGAGATTCACATACTTGCTGGATATACCATAGTTCATAAGAGTAGTATTTACTTTGTATAAATAGATATTTAATGTAGAAAAGGGAGTACAAGTAAAGAGAAAATGAATGTACTGCACTTAGGGTTTGATGACTCCCGTCTCACTAGTTCAGGTAGGAAACATGGGTATTCCAAGCCATGTACTTCGGAAAAAATAAGGGTTTAGATTATGGATGACTATCGTAGCCCTATTTTTCTCCTACTCTATTCCCTTAGGTCAATGGAGTAGTCGCCCCGAAATGAGCGGCCCCTGAAGCTCTCCCTAATATATCCTACATTCTCACTCTTCAAAACAAAGAAACCTCTCATTCCTGAAGAAAATGACAAAGCATTTTGCACAAAGAACAGATACTCATTATCATGATCTCTCAAAGATAATTTCTATATGATAGCCCGACAGGTTTCTCCCCACTTTTCAATATCTTAGTGCTTGGGCAAACAGAGGCAACTGGGTATCATTCATTCACCCTCTCCCCTATAGTCCTCACACAGTCTACCTACTATCCAGCCATTATGATGTCCCACCATTGTCCCATCCAGCTACTATCCAATGCTGATCTGTCCACGAGTATCTATGAGACAGATATTGCCAAGTGCAAGGTTATTTTTTCCTCCTTTTTATTACTTCTCTGTAATGATGACATATATCTTAAAAGGAGACACATATCCATGATTTACCTATTGTAATTATGAGAGTCCTGGACACTTCCAAATGAAAATTTTTTTGTCTTCTCTTTTTGCCAAGCAATGACTCAAAAATGTACATCTTTGCAACAGACACTGTAGAAGCTTATGACTGCCTAAAGAGATTTTGATTTTTCTACCCCTCTTGTACTTAGGGTAAATGAACTCAGTGGTTGTGCATGTGTGGAAATCCACACTGCATTATAATAGCACCAATGTGGATGAGATTTTAAGAAATGTCATGCACTGGCTGTGAATAAAATGTACAGCATGTCAATTTCTGTTGCTGACGCTCTGCAGCATTACTACTGAAGTCAAAATCTGTAGCTACAGTGGGTGTAGAGGTAGCTGTTGCTATCAGGACCTGAAGCCTGAAGACACCCAAAGGTCCCTTGCCTCATAAGAAGACACCAGTGTTATAAATGGTACATAGTAGGTGGGGGCCCTTTTATAGATTTTGCATTAGGGCCCAGTTGCTTTAAAGGGGTTGTCCAACTAATAAAAAAAGGATTTACTGGCCCTCAGTAAAGTAAAAAAAATCTTATACTTACTTTACTCCAGTACCCAGATCCAGCGGTGCATCTCTACAGTTTTCTGTTGATCACTTCCAAACAAGGATGTCACAGCTGTGGCCGCTGATTGGTTGTAGTGAAAAGCCCCAAACTGTGATGTAGATAGGTGGCATGTGACCAAAGTAGCTATCAGCACCTGCAGGGCCGCCTTCAGAAATTTCAGGGCCCCATACAGGTGAAGCATCTGGGCCCCCCCACATCAATCCCGCCCTCTGCCAACCTCATCGCCCCGCCCCCACATCAACCCCACCCTCAGCCAACCCCATCGCCCCGCCCCCCCGTCAACCCCATGGCCCCGCTCCCATGTCAACCCCACCCTGTGTCAACCCCATCGCCTTGCCCCCACTCACACACAGAGCCCCCCAGGCTTACACACAGCCCGCCCCAGCCTCACACACAGCCCCCCCCAGCCTCACACACAGCCCCCCCAGCCTCACACACAGCCCCCCCAGCCTCACACACACAGCCCACCCCCAGCCTCACACACACAGGCCCCCCCAGCCTCAGGGGGGGTCGCTGGGGCAGAGGGGGGCTTCACTGGGGCCCCACATTACCTCAGAGTGTGAGGAGTGCCCGCGCTCTTTACATACAGCTGCAGCAGAGTCTCTCACGTGCTTCCAGTTCTCCAGCGTCTCCTATGATCGCAGTTGGACCCTCCTCCCTCTGCCGGTAGAAGTCACGGAAGCCCCGCCCACAGGCAGAGAGAGAGGAGGGGCCGACTGCGATCACAGGAGACGCTGGAGAACAGGAAGGAGGTGACAGATGCTGCTGCAGCTGTATGTAAAGAGCGCGGCCCCTCCTCAGTCACAGAGCCGCACGGGCCCCCTTCTGAGACACAGAGCTGCGCGGGCCCCCTCCTGAGACGCAGAGAAAGAGGAGGGCCCAGCTGCTCCGGTCATAGCGAGCAAGAGGAGTGCGTGCATGTCATCAAGCGCAGCTGTGACCGGACACGCAGCATGGGCACCTCTTCAGCGTCACCAGGCCCCAGCCATATACAAAGGCGTAGGCGCCTCACTCATCTTAGGCCTGTTCTCTGTACTATTACTATGAAGCAAGGGGGCCTTACCTGCCGGTGGGGGCGGGCCCCCCCTTGCCTCACAGACTGGCCGGGCCCGGTACAGGAGTACTGCCTGTACCCCTCTAATGGCGGCCCTGAGCACCTGAATCGGAGACATCCCCTTTGGAAGTGCTGGCATGTCAACAGAAGGCCAGAGTGATGCGCCACTGGAACCCAGGAACAGAGGAATATGAGTATATGGATTTTTTTTATTTTACTGGGTGCCCGGGAGCTATTGCAATCTTTTTTTATGAGGTGGACAACCCTTTTAAGTGTCTTCTCTTTTTACCACTGTAGATTTCCTTGTGAAAGTGCTGCAGGTTTTACAAAGTGGACAATCTGTAGCATTTACAATTTGAATGCTGGGACCAGTATTAAGACAAACCAATTTTTTTCATTAAGTAAAAATAAAATGGGGGCGAGGTTGGTTGTTAAGGGTGTTTATGGCTCCCTGCTGAAGGTCTCTTAATCTGCTGTCTTGTCCCCTCATAAAAGATGTTGTAGAACCAGGAGCAGGAAAAGCTTCTGGACCCCATTACAAAATCACAGGGCCCGTCTTACCTACCATATGTCATAGGCAATACTGGTGGATTCTTATGTAATTGAAAGGCCCCTGGGCACCAAGACCCAGGAGCAACTCCTACCTCTCCGCACCTTTTAGCTATATCACTCTGCAGAACAGAAGAGAGAGGCATCCAAGATGAATAATATTTCCCAACTTCCCTAAAACACCTTTTGGTTTTGAATGGTCTTTGGTAAATATTGCTCACCAGGGATATTTTTTTCTGGCTGACTCAATGATCCTAAAACTTTTTGAGAAATAACATATTGCAAAAATATTCTTAATGCAATATAATCCTTATTAAATTAGTGCTGGTTTACCCTTCTCTGTTCAACCACAAACTTTTACAAACATTTTTTGCTTGACAAAAAAAATAAAAAATTCAACCCCTCCCTTCGTATTACAAAAAAGAAAAATAGCCAGGATTTAGCTTTACAATTGAGATGTCCCATGTGCGTTCACTGCCACCCAGTATCATGTCACTTATGTCCCTCTGCGATGTAAAGAAGAAAGAAAGCTACACACCCTTTGCTTTAATAATATTAAGAGATTAATTTGCCTTCTAAAAACGCTGAATCCTGGATCTGTGCATGGGAACCAATCCATAGAGCTAACAAGATGCCACGCTGCATTCACCAGGTCGTGTGCAATGGACTTTAGTCTATTGGCCGTAAGGACTCTGTTTGCTTATGCCCTGGTTTCTTCTTGATTGTTACCCTGGTCATGAATGTATATGCAGATCGTGTCTCCGATTTGTGGGGATAATCCCCTATGAAAACAGTTACAGTTAGTCTTTGAAGATCTCTAGACAGAACTGCTCTTCATTGCTGTCGATGTGTCAATGTGAGACTTTTTTGTGTACCAAGAGACAATAAGTTATTTACAGAGAACCCACCCTCCTTCGTCCGCCTGATCCCGGGGGACAGAAAACGTGTGCACATCTGTCACTGGCTGCTGTTGACTATCTCACACTCTCTGATTGCTAAGACAACAGATCATGATCTTGTTTCAAGTGATGGGAATAGCACCATTCAAGGAGAATATCACTTAGCAATGTTAAATATACTGTATCTCTGCAGAAAGGCCTGTGTTCTCCAAGATTAATGCGCCCAACTGCATTCAGCCGGTGTGTGCTCTGCGGGAGAGAGACCGGGTGTCCCTCTGTGTTTTGTGAAGAACAGTCCCCTCTCTGTTATCAAAGCCAAGTATGACCACTCCTGACGCAATGTAGCAAAACTCGGGTGGTAAATTATGGCCGCATGGTGCATTGCAAATTAGACAGCGATGCTCAGATTAAAGGGCCATGCATCACTGCACTTGGTTTAGCATTTTGGCTTATTTCCCATCGCATAATTAAAGGACTGGGAAACCTGAGCCTATAGAAGTACATTTATTGTGATGTAACTGTGACTGAGCAACATCATGGTCAAAGAGGCCAAACCATGTGTATTATAATTACCATCTTCATAACTTAAAGGGAACCTGTCAGGTGGTTTATGCTGCGTTATCTGAGAGCAGGATATGATAGAGGGAGAAAAGGTTTATGTGATTTAAAGGGGTTTTGCCACGATGTAATGTTGATGTGGGATCCTCCAAAATAGGTATTTAATCACTTTTCTAAATATATGTGATTACAAAAATTGCAGCCTGAGAGAGCTAAAGGCTGCCTTACCTTCCCTTAGTTACTTAAAAGCTTCTATTAGATACAACCTGACAAGAGCTGCTGGCCGGGCTTGCGCAGATCACACTTCTTATCTGATGAAAGGGAGCTGAAGAAGCTTTCAAGGCACCGGGTAGAAATATGTTGTCTTTTGGATACAGAATCCACTAGTTCTAATGTGATTATCTGAGTAGATCCCTGCTTTATCTGATGACAGGGAACATTAAGAAGCTTTCAAGTTGCTGTGGAGAAAAGGTGTTGTCTTTGTATACAGAATCCACTCGCTGTAGTTTGATTATTTGAGTGAACATTTCACACGATCCCTTATGCACGGCTCTGTGCTCTGGCTGTGTCTCTCGCTCTCTCAGCTCAGCGTGGCTTGTTTACATTTGCTTCTTAGCAGATAAGGCACGTCCTGGCAAACCCCTTTAAAGCAGGATTTCTGAGTAGCACATAGAAAATCATAAAACAGAAGGTGAAAATCCTGCTTACCAGGCCCACAAACAGTGTTTAACAATTTACTCTGTACACACACTGATACAGGGAACGCTGTTAATCACTGTGGATGAGTCAGAAGGACTTTCACTGTCTCTTAAAGGGACACTTCCATCAGAAAGGAGATGTGTTGGTAAAAAATATTCCTGGAACTTTTTTTTTTTTTTTTTTGACAGTATTTTTTTTATTTTAGTAGCCTTTACAATTGAAAATTACATATAAGATACTGTCCTCTAGCTGAGAAATAAGACTAGGTTGCAGGGCAGACTAATCTCACTTTATAGTTTGTGTTGCTTATCTCTATATAGTCTCGTTACAAATAGTAGGAAATGACCTAATGATCACTCTCTATTGTTCTCTGAAAAGGGATAGATAAGATTAGACTGCACCATAAGAAAATACCTATATTTTGAACCTCCCCCTCTCCTCTGACCATCAGATATTTATATTTTTAATAATCAAGATTATAATGTATTAGCAGATACGAATATGCTAATACATTATTTAGTATAAATAAAAAATGTGACACAGTTATCCCTTCATGGGATTTAAAAAAAAGTAAAAAACATAAAAAGTGTAGAAAAAAATAAATAAAATTAAAATAAATATTTGTGCAACATTACACACAAAAAAAAACCCTAAACATATTAGGTTTCCACATGACTGTAATAACCTGTAGAATTAATCTAAGGCCTGGTTCACACGGCTTATTACCGGCGTAATTGCGGGGACGGATTTCGCACCGCAATTACGCCGGCAGCCGTGCCGCGGGGGCGGGGGCGGGGCGGGGGGCCGGCAGCTCGCAGGGCCCATAGATTGTCATTATCTACGGCGCGTATAAGTAAGTACTTTTTTTTTTTTTGCCCCTTTATGACCGGCAGAAACTTTCCAGAAAAAAAAGAAAATGGACAACCCTTTTCACTCACTGCATAACTTATTCCACTATGCTCGTAGCATCATGAGTGTATTGCTCTATAAAATATGTAAGTAACACTTCCCAGGGGCAAATTCACAACACAAAAGAGTTATTTACCTAGTTGAACCCCTAAAACTTAGTTTCAACTAGGTAAATAACTCTTTTGTGTTGTGAATTTGAAGTATTTATTGGGAGTTGTTGCTGAATTATCTATTGGACAGGCCCTAGTCCGCACATTTTTTTGTTGGGGCATTGATGGTTAATATACACTTCCCAGGGGAAAGCACATATAGAAAACATCAGATCTGATTGTTTGATCTTCACCAATCAGACATCAATGATTGCTCATGTGACACTGCCAATCACCGGCCTCAGCAGTCATGTGCTGTACATACAGGAAGAGACCTCCAAGGCCAGTGATCGGCTAAAGAGTCATGAGACCAATATATGTGACATCCTCGGTGGGGAGCACTAGGAGCAGTGGAAGTGGCAATGAAACAGAGTGGACTTCATAGGTGAGTTTTCTTCCCTCTGAGTTTAACCCCTTCAGGTCCACCAGTCATATTTTTTTTAAATAATGGACAAACCCTTTACCTCGGAAGAATAGACGAATGTCCAGCTGACGAAATGCAGTAAAATCCTAAATGCAGAATAATTCAAGATAAAAGATTCGCTTCATAACTTATCCTACTACCACATATGAAGCTGTAGGTTATATACAGTACATACATAAGTACATCAATAAATAAGTGCTATGACTTGAAGACATAAAATACAAAGCTTGATAAGCGTGCAACTCAAAAAAATGATAACACGGTGAAATGTGATTTTGGTATTGAGAGTACTGGTAACTGAAGGATTTATCAGAATACATCATAAATACATGAAATACATGAAAGGGATCGATAAAAATTCTATACAATATAGAATAGAATATAAACCACTATATAAGCCAAAGCTTATAGATATCCCTAGTTAGTGAATCCAACAAAGTCCATATACAGTGTATCACACCAAAGGCAAGAGGCGGCGTATCAATAAAATCTAATGACTGCAGTGGCGTAATTATAACATTAGATATAAGAAAAAACAAAGAATGGTCATCCCAAAACTGCAAAACAAATGGCGCAAGTGCAACCTGAACAGCTTCAATACAAATGCAAATGCACAAAAATTGATGGAACAAAGACAAACACTGAATATAGGAATTATATCAAAGTACATTTCTGCTTTGTTTAATACACATGAAAATCTAAGGCTCTTAGCATACAACAGCAAGGAGGCCTCTGTTCAGAGCCATTGGTAAATGGGTTCTCCATCTTGGTCTTCACCCATCCATTCAGGCGGCTTTAAATCAGAACAGAGTGTAGCTGGGACCATCCTGTCCTGAAAAGCATAGAGGCCTGGAAAAACAGAGAGAAAGATGAGAACACCATTAAAAAAATGTACTGAATTATAAACCAAGGCAGATCTAAATGCAACCACTATAGTAAGCAATCTCCAGGTTATATATTACGGAGATTCTGGGTGCTCTAAACAAATGTACTAAGTGCACTATAGCATGTATATAGAAAATATAGTATATGTGTATCAAACTATATACTCTGTTGAGGCGGCGGGACTGCCCCATGGTAGATATAGCCAAGACAGTATGCATTATGGGGACACCCCACAGTACTGTACATATAACTTAGATGGTATGCAGTGTAGGGATACCCCATGGTACATATACCCTAGAGGGTACCTGGTATGAGTACATTCCATAGCACATATTCTAGAGGATATCCGGTAAGGGTACACACCATGCTACATATAATCTAGAGCAGGGGTGTCAAACAGCGGCCCTCCAGCTGTTGGGAAACTACAACTCCCATCATGAATTTGTATAATCTATAGCCGTGGGCATGATGGGAGTTGTAGTTTCCCGATGACTGGAGGGCCGCAGTTTGACACCCCTGACCTAGAGGGTGTCCGGTAAGGGTGTACTTTATGATATGTATAGCCTAGAGGGTATCTGGTATAGGTAGACCCCATAATACATATAACCTAGAGGGTTTCAAGTAAGAGTACACCCCATGGTACATGTAACTTAGAGGGTATGCAGTGGGGGATACCCCATGGTACATATAACCTAGAGGGTATCTGGTAAGGGTACACTCCATCATATATATAACTTAGAGGATATCTGCTATGGGGACACCCCATAGTACATATAACCTAGAGGGTATTATTATTATTTATTTTAAAGCGCCATTGGTTCAAGGGCGCTGTACATACGAGGGGGTTACATACATAATATAAGTCAAACGAGTACAGTGATAAGGGATAATGACAATTGGCACGACAGAGGGAGAGAGGACCCTGCCCGCGAGGGCTTACAATCTACAAGGAGGGGGAAAGAGACAGGAGGTGAGGGGCAGACATGTTTGTGGAGGGTGTAGTGGCAGCAGGGTTATTGTAGGTTATAGGCAAGCCTGAAGAAATGGGTTTTCAGATTGCTTCTGAAGCTGGTGAAAGTGGAGGAGAGTCTGATGTGTTGGGGCAGTGAGTTCCAGAGTGTGGGGGAAGCACGAGAGAAGTCTTGGAGACGGTTATGTGAGGTGCTGATAAGAGGAGAACAGAGAAGAAGGTCCTGTGAGGAGCGGAGATTGCGTGAGGGGAGGTATCTTGCGATTAAGGCAGAGATGTATGGAGGGGAGAGGTTATGGAGAGCCTTGTAGGTCATAGTTAGCAACTTGAAATTAATTCGCAGGGCAACGGGGAGCCAGGAAGAGATTGACAAGAGAGGCAGAGTAGGGGGAGAGAGGTGGAAAGACGGGCAGAGTTTAGAATTGTTTGAAGGGGGGCAAGAGTGCTAGACGGGAGGCCACAGAGAAGGATGTTGCAGTAGTCTAGGCGGGAGATGACAAGGGCATGGACCAGCATTTTTGTAGTGCCATAGTTGAGGAATGAGCGGATGCGAGAGATGTTTTTCAGGTGGAGGCGGCAGGCAGAGGTGAGGTTTTGGATGTGTGGTTTGAAAGATAGAGCGGAGTGGAGGATTACCCCAAGGCAGCGGACTTGCGGGACCGGTGAGAGTGTAGAGCCATTGACTGAGATAGAGACATCAGGGGCAAGGGTACAGTTGGATGGTGGAAAGATGATAAGTTCTGTTTTCTCCACATTCAGTTTAAGGAGACGTGAGGAGAAGAAGGAGGAAATGGAGTACAGACAGTCAGGGATCCGGGAGAGTAGAGAAGTGACATCTGGGCCGGAGATGTAAAGTTGGGTGTCGTCAGCATACAGGTGGTAATGAAAGCCGTGTGAGGCTATGAGCTGACCGAGGCCAAGAGTGTAAAGAGAGAAGAGTAAAGGACCCAGGACTGACCCCTGAGGGACACCAACAGAGAGAGGCCAGGTGGAGGAGGTGGAGCGAGAATGAGAGACGCTGAAAGTCCGATCAGTGAGGTAGGAGGAGATCCAGGAAAGAGCCAAGTCTGTGATGCCGAGGGAGGAGAGGATTTGTAGCAGGAGGGAATGGTCGACAGTGTCAAAGGCAGAGGACAGGTCTAAGAGGAGGAGCACAGAGTAGTGACGTGAGGCTTTGGCAGTTACTAGGTCGTTGGTGACTTTGGTTAGGGCGGTTTCGGTAGAGTGGTGGGGTCGGAAACCAGATTGTAGTGGGTCAAGAAGAGAGTTGGAGGAGAGGTGGGAGGACAGCTGAAGATAGACGTGCTGCTCGAGGAGTTTGAAAGCAAAAGGGAGCAGTGAGATGGGCCGATAGTTGGACAGAGAGGAGGGGTCAAGGGTTGTTTTTTTAAGGATTGGCGTGATAGTAGCATGTTTAAAGACGGAGGGGAAGATGCCGGAGGTTAGCGATAGGTTGAAGGATGGGTTGAGGGCTGGGATGATAGAAGCACTGAGATCTGGGATGAGGTGGGATGGCAGTGGGTCCAGACTACAGGTAGTGAGGGTATCAAGTAAGTGTACACCCTATGGTACATACAAACTAGAGGGTATCCGATAAGAGTACACACCATGGTACATATAACTAGGAGGTGAGGATCAGCTGAGTAACGGCTGCTCGAGGATTGAAACAAAAGGGAGCCAGTGATAGGGCGATATATGGACTAGCCCAGAGGGTCAAGGTTGTCTTTTTTTAACGTTGGCGCTGATAGTGACATGTTAAAGATGGGGGAAATGCGAGTAGCGATAGGTTTAAGAAGTGAGGTCGATATAGAAGTCTCTGATTCTGGGATGAGTGTGGGATGCATGGGTCCAACTACAGGTAGTGAGGGATCAGTAAGCGTACACCCTATGGTGTAATTGAACCAATGTGATTGACTGTGTTGGGGCAAAGCAGACGTCTCTGTGATAGGGGCACTGCTGCAGGATGACTTTCTTGTGGAGCTTCGTTACATTCTAGGTCTGTTATTGGGATACTTTTCCAGGTGGGCTCTTTTTGGTAGGGGCATTGGAGCCCATGAGTTCCATGGATATCCTCATCGTAATAGTTGTCACTTAGCGGCACACTTATGCTTTATTAAGAAATACTCTTTAGATACATGATCTCACGTAATCATAGGTCATACTATTGGCATAAAATTCCTAATCAGGGGCAACCATTTCCATGTTTTAATATTCACCCCCTATGCCACCCTTGTAGAGCAACTGCTGCCCTCTATACCGGTCTCCCTTCTCCTCCATTCTCATTGTTTGTCATTTAAAGCATTGTTGACACAAGAAAAAGAGAGGGAAAAAACAAATGCCGGGGAATGCAGAGGGGATGAAAACCGATACTCCACGACATGTGCACTGAGTAATAATTCCTCCAACCACCAGCTAATTGTACTTTGCTACACTGAGCTTAAGAGATACCTGTGCCAGATGGCATGCTTATTGGGGACATTGCACTGGGAGCAGCGAAAGCCACAGGTTTTCATATACATTTATGTTATAGACGTACTATATTTCAATTAAAGGAGACATAACACATATGAAAGGGAAATTTGACATTACCTGGACAAATGTTCATCCTGGAGGCATGTGATCACCATTATATCAGTGGGTACAAAAATCCTGGATGACTATCAAATGCCAGGATACAATTTTATATATCGATATTATAAGGATGTAATTTGGCCAAATTTTAGTGTTTGAATTAGGACTGCATAATCCAGACTCCCCTTTACCCCATTCTTCTAAAGTAAGGGCAGATTAGATAAAATGTGGCCATACTCTATTACACCCGTAATAAGCTATTTTAAAGGAGTTAGAAGTTTTTAAAAAACCCAGACATAGGACCGCTTTAGTCAATCACTGGGTAGAGGGGATGACTGTTGTTGCTGGTGATTGGCTAAAATGGTTACACACATGTCCGTGTCAAGAGGGACCAGAAAGTAGGGAGCGCCTGGGGAGCAGAGAATTGTCAGAACGAGAGTGGCGGGGATCCGTAAGGTGAGTAGTACCTTTTTTTAAATTTTATTGTTTCTTTTATTGTAATATAATGTGGTTTTTTTTAAAATAAAAGTTTAAGAAACCCGAAAACCCCTTTAAATCTTGCTGTTCAGACTGTGGGACTAAAATGATCAGTTCCAGCTTATGAAAACCTGTATTTTGTACTGGGGCAAACAAACAGGATACAATAGAGGATAATGTTCTATTACAAAGGAAAAGTTGGAAAAGTTGGAGGAATGGGCAGAGAAATGCCAGATGAGGTTTAACACAGATAAATGCAAGTTTATGCACATGGGGAGGAAAAATTCATTACATGATTACATGTTAAATGGGAAAATGCTGGGAAAAAGTGACATAGAGAAGGACTTGGAAATCCTAGTGGACAGTAAACTTAATTGTAGCAGCAAGTGTCAGGCAGCAGCTGCCAAGGCAAATAGGATCATGGGGTGTATTAAAAGGGGCATAGATGCACATGATGGGAACAATATTCTCCCATTATACAAGCCACTGGTTAGACCACACATGGAATACTGTGTACAGTTTTGGGCACCAGTGCACAGGAAAGACATTGTAGAGCTTGAACAGGCGGCAACAAAAATAATAAAAGGACTTGGTGGACTACAATACCCAGAAAAATTAGCAAGGTTAGGGTTATTTAGTTAGAGAAAAGACGGCTTCAGGGGACATAATAAATATGTTTAAATAATATGCTTATTATTTAAACCCAGGACTGTATCCAGGACAAGGGGACATCCTCTACATCTAGAGGAAAGAAGGTTTCTACATAAACATAGAAAGGGATTCTTCAGTGTAAGAAAAGTGAGACTGTGGAACTCTTTATCAGAGGAACTTGTCATGGTATATTAACTAACAGAGTTCAAAAAGGCTCTGGATCCATTTCTAGAGTGTAATAATATAGCAAATTATAGTGACCAGGATTCTGGAGAAGTGGCATTAATCCTGGGATTTATTCTGATTGCCAGATTGGAGTCGGGAAGGACGATTGGCTTCTACCTCATTGGGGGTTTTTGCCTTCCTCTGGTTCAACACTTTAGCACTATAAGCTGAACTGGATGGACGGCCGTCTTTTTTTGGCCTTAGAAAACTATGTAACTATGTAAGAGAGGGGGGGCTATTATCTTAAAGGTACACAGCGTGAATCTACTATGGATTTTGTTGCAGATGTATCACAGATTTTACTGTAGAATTTTTTAAACTGATGTCAATGGAAGATGACAAAATCCACATTAGAGGTTTATCTGCACATTTTGGTGCTGATTTTGCTTTCTTACATTGAAGTCAAAGTAGAAAAATTTGCTGTAAAAACTATGATAAATCCGCAAACAAAAAGTGACAGAAACTGCACCAAAATCTGTAGCAGACCCACCCTGTGTAAATGTACTCAAAAAGGTTTATCAACATATTTTATTGCAGATTTTGCCTTCTCCTATTGAAGTCTATATAGAGATTTGCAGTAAAATCCATGATAAATCTGTAACTAAATCCAAAGCAAAATCCACAGCAGATCCATCCCGTGTCCGTGTCTGATTTGTACAGTTATGCTCCTGATGCAATAGCCTGGATCGGAGCTAGCCCCTAGATGCCGCAGTTAGTAGGTAATTCCATCGGTCTAACCATCTGCACCCCCCACAATGTGATCATTCGTGGTGCCAATGGTTGCCATGGCAGCTGACGGCCAAATAATGGAATCCGGTCTGCCATGCATAAAGCATATTAGGCCCGCCACAGACAATGGTAGTAATGTGTTGCTATGTTTTATAGAGCATAGTGTAGTGTCATATTGGAAAAAAAAAAGTAAAAAAAAAAAAAAATGTAATCAGTTTTTTTAAGAATGAATAAAAATTTATAAACAAAAAATCCCTGTGAACCACATAAGTGCTTGTTCACACGGAGTTTACACTCCATGTTACAAGCGCTTTTAGGATCCGTCTTGGGGTCCGCTTTGAGAGATTGCCGCTGCGTGCAATTCTTTTCAAGACGGAGCCGAGCTGCGCTTTTTAAACACGCAGCGGCGATCTGTCATGTGAAAGCCGCTGCGTGCTCGTCATAGCAAGCAGTGATAAAGTCACTGCTAATTGTTTAGATCCATCTTGGGGACCGACAGAGCGGACCCGAAGACGGATCCTAAAAGTGCTTGTAACACGGAGTGTAAACTCCGTGTGAACAAGCCCTAAAAAAAAATTGTTTTGTAAAAATATCTAAAAGTAAACATCATAACCATCAGCACATCTGTAAGGCTATGTTTACACGGGGTAATTTCGGCACGCATTTCGCGGCGTATTTGCGCTCTAATACAAGCGAGATGCGCGCCGAAATTACAGTAATCCATAGTTCTCATAGAAAACTATGGATTACGCCTCCTCTCCTCGCTCGTACAATACGATCGTATTGTACGCGCGGGGAGATAAGTGACATGTCAATTACTTGCGGCGAATACGCGCCACGAGTAATGATTGTCAATGGGGCCGACTCCCAAATCACCCGGCGTAATTACAGCCGCACTGTACGCGCCGCAATTACGCCAAGTGAACATAAAATTGTTGTATTATCTACTCTTAAAGGTAAAAGGTAAATTTGTTACTCCAGCACCACAAAAAATCGGATTACAAAGTAATTGAAAGCTTTTACGTATCCGATAATGATACCAAAGAAAACAAATAAAAAGCCCTCGCACAGATAAACAAGTTAGGACTAAAAAAAAATGGGGCCTAATGTATGAAAACTGTCTTGGAGTAAGATTTTCTGTGTTGCCCATAGCAACCAATCAGAGCTCCCCTTTCATTTTTCCAGAGCACTATATGAAATGAAAGCGGAGTTGTGATTGGTTGCTATGAGCTCTGATTGGTTGCTATGGGCAACAAAGAAAGTCTTAGATCTAGAAAGTTTTCATACATGGGGCCTTATGTTTTTGCGTGTTGAGTATGATTCCTTCACGTGAGGAGGGGCCTGTAAAAGGCGATGTATTATGCAAAATGGATGTGCAGTTCCATTTTTTCACTGTGTTCTATTGTAAGGCTATGTTCACACGGTGTATTTGCAGGGCGTAATTACGCCCCGCAATTACGCCGTGTGACCGGGGGCGGGGCGGGAGCGGGGGACTGAGCAGGGGGCCGGCACTTCGCCAGCCCATTGACTTGAATTGCTAGCGGCGTGTATTTGCGAAGCCGCCAGGCGGGGAGAGAAGACGTAATCCATAGTTCTCTATGAGAACTGTGAATTACCGTAATGAATTGGCCGTGTTCGGCCCGTAATTGGCGCACTTCGGCGCGTAAGTACGGACCGAAATACGGCCCATTTTAAGCCGTGTGAACATGCCTTAAGTGAAGGGAGTGCCAGTCTCTCAGGTGTCTTCGGACGAGCTCAGAAGAGAAGAGGAGCAGATCCCAAGGAGCTCCAGAGCGGGAGGTGGGGGGTGGACACAAGTGAATAAATCTAACGTTTATCCTTTTTTTTTAGCGGTCTGGCCTAATTTCAAATTAATTTTCTTCCGTTGGACAAACCCTTTAACTCCTTAACGACTGCCCACCGACTATAGACAATGGGCTGTGCATATCTTCTTTCTGCAATGACGTCTAGAGACTGTGCTAGGAACAGAGCTGTACTGAACAACTCTGTTCCTAGAGCAGTCTCTGTAAGCGCTGGGAAGCGGAGGAAACCTCCAATCCCCGGCGCTTAACCCTTTGATTGCTGTGACCACAGCATAATTAAAGGGAATTCCCCTGCTCCATCGGTTTATCAGGACTCCCGGTGACCCCATGGAGCCGGGGGCATGTCTGTACAGTCAGTCATGGAGAACTAGAGTATCCCCAAGGCTGTCTGTATAGCAAGTCTCTGGTCAGGGCTGCTGCCTGTGTCTAACTTACACAGAGCCTAATGTATTAGCATATATGAAAATACTAATACATTATTAAGTGTTATCAAAATTGTAACATAGTTATCCCTTCATGGTATTATAAAAAATAAAAAACATAAAAAAAGTGTAGAAAATAAATTAAATAATAAAACAAAAATACATTTTTAGTAAGGCTATGTTCACACGGTACAGTACGGCGGCAATTACGCCGGGGGATTTGGGAGTCGTGCTGATCAGCGCGTACTCTCGCGGCGTGGGAGGGGGGTGGCGGCAGCCCGCTAGCCCCATTGACATGCATTAATCGCGTATTCGCCGCTAGTAATTGACATGTCACCTATCTCCTCGCGCGTACAATACGATCGTATTGTACGAGCGGGGAGAGGAGGCGTAATCCATAGTTCTCTATGAGAACTATGGATTATCGTAATTTTGGCGCACATCTCGCCCGTATTAGAGCGCAAACACGCTGCGAAATACGTGCCGAAATTAGCCTGTGTGAACATACTCTAAAAAAATAATTCTGCCTACATTAAAAAAAAAAAAAAAAACCCTACACATATTAGGTATCCACACGACCATAATAAGCCACAGAATTCATCCAACAGGTTATTTAGTGTGAAAGTTGAATGGTATAAAAAAATAATTTAAAAAAAAATCTGCAGTAATGTACATGTAAACTCAAAGTATGCCCCCAAAAGTACAACTTCTTCCACTTAAATGAATCCTCATTCAACTGCGTCATTGAAAAAATAAAAAAGTTACGACTGTTGAAACATAAGGAGGCCAAAAATTTTAAAAAATTGCTGGTCATTAAGGCCTTTTCATGCCCGGGGCTTAAGTAGAAATCATTTTGGGTGGCACACTACATCGCAGACATCCATCACACCAAGTAGGGAACCTGTTGTTAAAAAGTAGTGGTCCACAGCAGTGGTCTGGACAAATGGGGGGTCCAAGCTGACGTTTTATACCAGGGCCCATGAACCCTTAGCTACGCCTCTGCCTTCATACACTAGATGGGTTATTATCATATGTGAACAAGATTTCCTCTATACATAAATATATAGAGGTACTATTGTATTGCTCCTTCTTGCACTATTTGAGGACTATATTTGTGTTCCTACTGTATAGCCTCTACCTATGGAAGTCACTATTTGGTACTATGGATAAATCACCTGAGCAGCACAACATTGTGAGCATTACTATAGTGCCTGTATATACTGTTCAGGATAGCCCTGTATGATCCAGCATAGTTGTTGGTCACTTTTTGTATCTACAAATCTAAGAACTATATACAAATAGTACAGTACAATTAGGCATGGTACACTCAGGTTCCACATTTGGATTTCGGAGATGTGCTTATCTTTAGTGACAATACTGAAATGCAGAATTCACCAGCCTGGAGGGTAAATGGTTAATACACCTCTGTCTGTCACACTCCAGGGAGCATTATGAGGAAAGGATTGGAGCTGAGACAACCTCGCAGCATCTCCTCTACCTGCAAATCCTGACACATTACAATAGGATTACAGGCAGATTTCCCCTCTCGCTCCACCTGTTGTGCCAGCACTCAGCAGCCCTCTGGGCAGGACTGTGCACACCTTAGAAGCCAGCATTGTGGATTTCTCCGGCTTCTGTTCTTCTGGCTGATGTGCTACAGCTGTCTCACCGCTAATTATTGACTTTAATAGAGACAAAGAAGATTTCCTAATTAGTGTCCCCCTAATTCTCACCTGCTCCTGCCCTTACAGGAGCTCCAGTGTCGCGCCCATGGCAGTGCTAATTGGTGAATCTGGTCTTCTTGTATCTCCTCCCTACAGATGGGGATAATGCTGTAAAGTAGTGTCTACTGCAAGCCCAGGACAAGGAGAGCAGGAGCCACACAATAAAAGGCAGCACACTTCTCGACAGGATAATTGTGGCCTGTATGAATGTACTTCCAAATGATCAGTCTATGAAAAAAACTAACATTTCTGCCATTCAAGATGATTTTCCCCAATGAGGGCATTAGGCGTAACTTTCCAAGAGGAAGTACATGGAAATAGTACCTTATGCATCATATTTGTGGATGCACAGATCAGTCATAACATTAAAATATAATATCAGAGGTTGGATAGGCAGAAGGTGAGAAGGTCAGATCTTGCATTGTAGGTGGTGGAAACAGGAGAAATAGGCAACTGTGAGGTTCTGTGTCAGAGCATCTCCAAAATGACAGGTCTTGTGGGGTGTTTCCAGTATTCAGTGGTTAGTACCTAACAAAAGTGGCCCAAGGAAGACAACCATGGGTGCCAAAGACTCATTGATACATGTGGTAAGTAAAGATTAGTCTGTCTGGCCCTGTGCCCAAAAGATTATTAAAAAAAAATGCGAAAAAGTTTCTGCTTGTTATGATAGAAAGCTTTCAAGACACAGTAACCTATGGGCAAAAAGTTTAGTTTTAGACCTAAACAGTTTTCATACATGTGGCCCATAATGTAGCGAAGCATAAAAGGACCAATAAATGAAAACGATGGGTCAAAAACTCATTTTTTTTGCCCTTTTTTATTGAAAGTACCAAAATTTGGACTTAAACTGGAATGGAAAAGAAAAGGGGTCCCCTTTCTGATAAATCACATTATTTAAAGGGCCCCAAAGTTTTGATGGGAAAAATGCTCCCTGCTTTGTGAATTTTGGGGTATGTTTACAGGGTTGTTTGACTCCGTGTTTACATAGCTTTTACTGCGTTTGGGATCACTCGATGTCCCCAAATGCTGTCTCATTGTTCTTTTGGACCGCGTTTTTGAATTCTTTTCCCCAAAACAAGATATAAAGAAACATGAATCTGTTTACATCTAAAACTCACTCTTTTGTTTATAGTAACCTATGGGCAAAAAACAGGTTCATACATGTGACCCATAGTCTTGTGACAAATGAAAGTCGATACCGTTCTGAGAAAAATGATACCTCTCCCACCTCTTTATCTTAATTCTTGCCCGACATATGATAAAAAATGTAAAGTCATACCAGGCCAAAAATTCACGCTTTTCAAAACTTTAGAATCTGTAAAAATTAAATGATGAAATGTTTGAGCGATTTTTATCGACAAAGTTGAAATGGGGCAAGGTTTTTATGGTGACCGAAATTTCCAATCTGCTTAAAATTTAAGGTTAAAATCAGCATCATCTATTAAGACGCGCCTTTTTCCGCTTCCTGTAATTTTGTGCCACAAAACAATTACAGATAAGCAGGGGGAATGTGTTGCACTCATACTGGGATGTGATGGTTTGGTTTTGGGTGGGAAAAAACAATCCTCTTTCATAGAACACGTTTTCCCGTTTCACCTCAGTGTCCTCAGGTCCAGGGAAAAGGGCCTGCCTCTGCCTTGGCCAAACAGCTCCGAAATTGTTAATTCTGCACAGAGAAACCTCTACTTTTTGGTTTTACCTTCCAATTTATTAGATTTGGGTTTTGAACTTTTTTTGGGGTTTGCTAGAGAATTTTAAGCACACACCCCGTAAATTCACGGGGGGGAGCGGGGGGGGGGGGGGGGGGGGGGCCGGGGCAACACAGAAAAGTCTTCTAAAAGAACACGGTAAAAATTCACCAGCT
The DNA here is from genome assembly GCA_025379985.1 of Phyllomedusa bahiana. Classification (NCBI taxonomy): domain Eukaryota; kingdom Metazoa; phylum Chordata; class Amphibia; order Anura; family Hylidae; genus Phyllomedusa; species Phyllomedusa bahiana. Next base: position 41,614 of record JAODAL010003099.1, read on the forward strand.
TAGTGTAGAATTGTAGGGAATATCTTTATTTTTAAAATTTGTATGAAAAATTTCCCGGGTATTTGGGGAGCCAAAATTTAAATTTGGGTACACATCATTTTTATAAAGAGGTCTTTTGTTAGCTCAAAAACCCCCCTTTATTTTCATTTTTCATTTCATATGGTTCATTTTAATTTTAACCATTTTCCCCGTGACTTTTTTAACCCCCCTTGCAGTTAAATTACAATCCAGCAACTGTAGTCACAAGGTTGTTTGTTGCCAAAAAAAACCGTTATCATACAAAAATAACAAAACGTGTTTTTGACTTTTGCGACCCACATTTTTTCATTGACGCACATCCCGTAAAACTTAAAACAGCAATTTTTATATTCACCACGGGGAATTGAAAGGTGCAAAAAATACCCTTTTATATAAAAAATAAAAGTACAGAATAACAACCCTTTTTCCCGGCACTTTTTAATCGGGGGTCAACAGGTTTTAAAGGCATACTGCTCCCGGACTTAGTCAATGTCCAGTGAAACAAAATGGTGGTTAAAGATCCTTTTTTTGGGGACTTTTTAAAAAACAGGGTCATGCAGGTTTGGGGCTCATGCTGCTTCCAGGACAGGGAATTTAATGTCCCGTTCAAGTACATAGGTTTAAATCATACTGCCTTTGCACTTTTTAATTTTGTGATCAGGTTTAAGGGCAGGGTGGGTACAAACGGGGTGTGAATGTCTGTGATTTTTTTCTTTGGGACTTTTTTTATTTAACCTTTGTTTCCTAAGATGTAGCCTACCATTTTCTGTTTGGATTTAATTTCAGCTTCTCCCCCCTTTTTTGGGGGGAATAAGAAGGGGTTTTGTTTCCCCCATAGCTTTTTTGGTAATCGCTATAACGATGCTCACTATCGAAAAAACCTTATCGATAGCGGCCGACTATGACTATCGTCGATCTCGTTACCAACGCAAGGCTCAAACTTACTGGAAGAAAAAAAATTCAAAACTTTTAATTGTTTTAAACAAAAAGTAAAACTTATAAAAAAAAAAAATAAAAAAAATCTAAAGGTCGGGAAAAAAAAAATATTCAGATTTGGATCACTTGATATGGAATGACCCCTCATTATTCCATAAGTTTTATGGCTTCATTTTATATGATCTTTGATAAGGCTGCATGAGGCCTCTACTGTACCTCTGTACGCCATTGATTTCACATACATACAAATCCAACAGAAAAAAATATTGGGATCCCATAAGGAAAAATACTCCAAGCCTTTGGAGTCAATAGCTATGACCAACAGATCCTATCAGGGCTTGCGTATCTTGAGCTTTTAGGCCAGGTTCACACTAAAAGTTTTTGAAGTTTTTTTTCATGTGATGAATTTGGCAAGGGAGTTGGGGGCCACCCCCCTTTATATAAAAAAATGCCCCACTTCCACTTATAAAAATTTGTCACTTTTTTACCTTTGCACACAGAAGTCATATCATCAATAAGATCTAATAGATTTCCATGAATTATCCCATAGAAATTAGACTGTAGAGACAAGAGATTGTCTCCAAAATGATCTCCAAATGGGTTTGCTTCTCCAGAACCTTCATAGCCTATTAACATGTCAGAATCTGGGCCCATTGAAGGACCCTCTGACACTCCATTTGGCCAGTCCAAGCCCTGGTGTTATACTGTATTTGGTCTGATAAAAAAATATTCGGCATTTACAACCAGGGCAAACCTCCACTGATCATGTTCAAACTTATCCCCAGATGCTTTTACCCATCAACTCAAGCAGGTACATATGTTTTTTTTTTTTTAGCCAAAGCAGTCTTAATCCTACAGAAAGACGATGTATTGAATGCTGGATCCAGTATCAGTTAAAATAATGCCAGTTTCCATAATGCAGATATTTTAGTGAGGTATTTCTTTATTTAAGATGTACTCCTGGCTCTGTAAGAAAAAAATTGAATACTTGATTTCCACCTGAGATAAGCAGCGCCACATATGTCTTGCAGCCTTTTATCGTTCTTGCTATATTGAAGCAATATGAGTTGGATGAGCATGTGATTGGGGAATAGCAGTTATTGGCCACCCCTTCCATGGCCCTGACCAGGTACTTTCCCTTTTATTGAAAAACTTTGGGCCACATGTACGAAAACTGTCTAGGTGTAAGGGCATGTTCACACGGCGGTTTTGGCTGCGGGTTTTCCCCGGGTTCCCGCAGCCAAACCCGTAAAACCGCGCCGCAAACTGGGGGGGTTTCTCCCGAATGGGTGTGCGGGGGGTGGTTTGGGCGTGGTCCGGTGCGGGAGGGGCGTGGTTTGGGGCCGGGCATCCCGGGGGTTTTTTCCCCCCAGAAAATTTAAATACAGGGGGCAACTGCGCCGCAGCCGTGCCCCCAGCCCGCACCACCCGCGGCGACACCCGTGGCAAAACACCCGCGGGCAGCACCGCGCGGCCCCGCGCAGGCACTCCTGTCAGGAATTGCGGAGAGTTTTTCACCGGCGGGTTGGCCGCGGCCAAACCCCAGGTGTGAATATTAACGCGGTTTCCCAAGGAAACAAGTTAATAAACTAGACGCGATTTTGGCCGGGGTTTTGCCGGGGAAAAAACCGCGTCGGAACCCGTGGCCAAAACCGTGGCCAAACCCGCCGTTGAACGGGGCCTAAGACTTTCTATGTTTGCTTAGCAACCATCAAACTCCCCCTTTTATTTTTTCAGGCATATATGAAATGAAAGATGAGCTCTGTTGGTTGCTTTGAGCTTGCCCCTTCTTTTTTGGCCCAAAAAAGAAGGTCTTACTCTAGACAGTTTTAAATAGGCCCAAAAGGCTATTTTCCCAAAGGGGTAATTTACGGGAAACCAAACTCTCATGGAACATGGATTACGCCTCCTCCCTGCTCACACAATAGGCTATGTTCACACGGTTAATTGTGGGACGTATTTGCCGGGGCCCCATAGCATCATTATTCTCTGTGCAATACGCCATGAATAATTACTGTCACTTCTCTCCCCCCTCGCCGATTGTACGAGCAGGGAAAGGGACGTAAACCTGTCCTCTATGAGAACTGTGGATTTACCGTAATGACTGGGGCGGATTTCAGCCGTATTTTTGCCGTACAGCGCGTAATTAGCTAAAATAATCCGAATAACGTGTGAAAATAGCCCACGATGATTGTACTGCGGGGAGTAAGTGGACAAGTCGTATTTGCCGGGGAATAATGTCAATGGGGCCGGTGGGGTCGGCCCCCCCCTGCCGTGGGGGGTACGCGGTATTAGCGTGAGTTCCCGAGCCACGTGTACTGCGGGGCGTATTGACAGCCGCAGTACTTGTGGGGGAACATGCCTACATATATTTTTTTCCAAAGTTGTGTTTTTGGGTCCAAACTTTTTCATCTTTTTGGGCTAGCTCTACTTTCTGTAGTATCTGTGCTAGGTGTGAACACCGTCTGCTGTTTGGTTTTCCCCTTGATCACTAATGTGGCCATACACTTACATTTGGGGACCCCAACAACTGAAATTCAGCAGAAATTAGCCCAGCTATTATTATTATTATTATATTATTTATTTTAAAAACGCCATTGATTCCAGGGCGTCATTCGGGGGGTTACATACATAAATAAGTCAAACGAGTACAAGATAAGTGATTAATGACAAATTGGGGAAAAAAAGAGGGAAGAGGACCCCCCCCGCGGGGCTTTCAAATTTACAAGGAGGGGGAAAGAACAGGAGGTGAGGGGGAACAGTCTGTGGAGGAGTAGTGACAAAATTTAGGAAGGTTATAGGCAACCTGAAGAAAGGTTTTTAATTGCTTTGGTGGGTGAAAGTGGAGGGGGTCGATGTTTTGGGGGAGTGGTTCCCGAGTGTGGGGGGGAAACACGGGAGAATCTTGGAGGCGGTTGTGGGGGAGGGTTTTAAGGGGGAAGCGAGGAAAGGTCCTGTGAGGACGGGATTTCGTGAGGGGAGTATTGGGGATTGGGGGAGATGTAGGAGGGGAGAGGTCTGGGGAGCCTTTAGGGGCATGGTTAGTGCTTGAAATTAATTGCTTGGCAAGGGAAACCGTAAGGGTTGGCAGAGGGGAAGGCGAGGAGTAGCGAGGGAAGGGGATAAGAGGGGCAGCGAGTTTTAAAAGGGGTTTTCTCCTACAATGATTGGGTTTTTTTTTAAAGATCTTTAAAAAAAAAGCAGCTTTGCAATATATGTTCATTACAAATGCCTACTGATTTTTGGGTGCCCTTTTGTATTACTACATCAGCTTTTCAAATCTCTATGTAGCCGACCGTTATCCTTATCTTACTGGCTGTCGGTCTGAAGACTCATCACCCTTTTAAACAGTCGGAGCAGAGAGCCCCCCCCCACAGAATCTTCTGTATGGAGGGGGAGGAGGGAGGGGGGGGGGGACCTTTGGTGTCTGTGTCCCTGCTGTTGGATTAACCCCGTGGTGCCCCTTCCCCTGCTCTTACAAGAAGATGTGACGCATGACCCTGCTGTTTCTATAATCATGATATGTCTTTGGAACTGTGACTATATAATATTATACAGATCAGGGGGCATGTGAATACTTTATGTTCTCCTGTTATTAGTGACACATCCTGAGTATAGTAACACTGCCTTGTTGTTGCTGGAGATGTGGAGACTTGTAAGCTAAGCAGGGATATAGGAACACATGCACCCCTCTGCTCTATTAGCACACAGCTTCATATTCCTCTCTACACTCATAGATCAGCCCTCTCCTGCAACAGACCTAGGCAGGCACACACAGGGTGAACTCTGAGAGCAAACCCCCCCCCCCCCTGTATAGAAGTTACGTAGCTGCCCGTGTGCTGATGGGAGGGGAGAGGGAGCAGAAGAGACAGACCAAGAAACACGCCCCTCAGTTCAACTTACCAGGGACACTGACAGGCTGAAAGCTCGTAATGAGACAACTCCTTTAAGGATGGATTGGAGGGGAGCGAGGGTGCTAGCTGGGAGGCCACAGAGAAGGATGTTGCAGTAGTCTAGGTGAGAGATGACAAGGGCATGGGCATGGCAGCTAATGTGTATAAGATGTTCAGCTGCATTTGTCTGACATATGACAGAGGAAAAACAATCAGGGAAGATAAGAGGTGTGTGACAACAGCGTATGCCCCTCCCCTAACTGAAAACACATGCACACTCAGCCAATATGAGTGTGCATGTGTATGGGGAGTTCAGGACGAATAGCTTTTACCCAATCAAGCTTTGACCTTCAGCTATTGAAAGTATATAGTCACTTTTACAGTGAGGTGTATAGCTGGAGGCATTTTTATTGCAGTGGCCTGGGGCACTCCATTTTGATGATTATTGTTATAAGTGTATATTCCTGCTCTACATAGGTCATAGAGGAGGGTGTATGGTACAAGGAGCATTCTTGTAAGTCAAAAATTCAATTAGTCTGTGAATGCAGATAATACATTTAAAGGGGCACTCCAAAGCCAGAGACACTATTACTTTTTGGCCTTCCACTCTGACTCAAAGCGGGGGTTCAGATCCAAAGACCCCTTATGATGTCTATATCGCATAACAGCACATAAAAGAAAGGAAGCACATATACAAAATCTTTTACCTCCAGGGAAGCAAGGACGCGAAATGTGAGCTGGGTGCTACATTCGGTTGCAGATGTGTTGTTATGTATAGGAATACCATTTACTGTCAGGTCCTATAGTGTAATGTTTACTATTATTACTATTACTTATATAAAAACATAATTAGTAGGTATTTTTACTATTATTACTATTATTATCACTATTACTTATTATATAACAACATTACTATTAATTAGTAGGCATCATGTTACTACACAATCATCCATTTTGTGCTATCAATTTGTAGCCTTTTTCTGGGATTGATATATGTTAGATATTATATGTATTTTTACATTCTAAACTTGAATAAAGATTGTGAGTGCATTTTAGATCATGCTGGTGTTTGCTCCTTTTTCCTGTATTAGGTATTTATATGTGAGAAGGGGTTGACATCATAAAACAACCCATTCTATAGCAATTCTTTACTTTAATGTTATTACCAGGAATCCAGAACCAACAACAGGACTGCAAGGACTTTTAAATTCTAAGTATTATCAGAATAAGGGTATGTTCACACGGTGTCTTTGGGACATATAGCGGCGTGTACTTCTAAGGCGCCCCGTGCCGCCTACCATTCAATTTCAGAAGTGACATGTCACTCCTTTCTCCCGACGAGCAATACGTGTTGGTAAATAAATTGGATTATTATAGCACGATATGATTTTATCATATTTTTCGGGGTTTATTTAGGACATATGGCATCGCAAGTAGGCGCAAATTTACACCCTGCAAATACACCATGTGAACAAACCCTTAAGTTAGAATTTTAGAGTCCGGTGACAGAATCTACAATTTGCTCTGAGTATTTTTGGGGATGCTCTTGCTGTCAAAAAGCTGATAATACTATAGTAGGGAATAACTATTTATGCATTATCCTAATAAAATATTCTCAGTTTCACTATCTTGTATGTATACACAGTTAAAGATTTTTTTTGTGAATTATAAAGAGAAGGATATTAGGTAGATTGACAGAAAGATAAATAGATACATACCTACATACATATGAGATAGATAGATAGATAGATAGATAGATAGATAGATAGATAGATAGATAGATAGATAGATAGATATGAGAAATATATGAAATAGGCATATCTATAGATACAGATAGATGTATAGATATGAGATAGATAGAGGTAAGATAGATAGATAGATAGATAGATAGATAGATAGATAGATAGATAGATAGATAGTGAAAAATAATAGGCAGCACTTCCAATATCACAAAATAATTTTGGGTACCAGCTAATCATAAACCTGTGTCAAAGGTCAAATAATTACCAGAAGAAAAACATAGCAGCACTCACAAAGTTCAGAAAAATGAAAAAAACTGGTGTTATTTATTCCATATACAAAGGCTAGATAGAAATGAGATAGATAAATAAATTGATATTAGATAGATAGATAGATATGAGAGATAGATAAATAGATATTATATGGATAGATAGATAAATAGATATTAAATGGATAGATAGATATCATATGAAATAGATAGATTTTATATGGATAGATAGCAATGAGATGGATAGATAGATAGATGAGATAGATAGATGGATAGATAAATAGATATATGGAGGGATAGATATGAGATAGATAAATAGATATTATATGGATAGATATCAATGAGATCGATAGATAGATAGATAGATAGATAGATAGATAGATAGATAGATAGATAGATGACCAGAGAAAAATCATGCCAAGAATATTACTCTCTCCTATAAGGATATAATTGAATCCTCCAATGAAATTTCATTCTGCTAATTTGATATATATAAAATTAGTTAGATAGATAGAGACAGACAGACAGACAGACAGACAGATAGATAGATAGATAGATAGATAGATAGATATGAGATAGACAGATAGATAGATAGATAGATAGATAGATAGATAGATAGATAGATAGATAGACAGATAGATAACAGATACCCTGTTTCCCCGAAAATAAGACCTAGTGCATTTTTAGTTATGTAATTCGGAGTTTGGCAGCTTCTGCTGATGTTTGTGATGAAATCACTACAGGATATTAATACATGTTGATGTTTTGTCCAACAATAAATGTGAATTATTGTTCATAGAAAAAAAAACATCCCCTAAAATTAAGTCTTAGCTCGTCTTTAGGAGCCAAAATTAATATAAGACACTGTCTTATTTTTGGGGAAACGGTAGATAAATAGATCTCTCTATTCTATCCCTCTCTCTCTCTCTCTCTCTCTCTCTCTCTCTCTCTATATATAATGTAGTGATTTGATTTCTTCCAAATGGTAGTATTTAACCATGAAATCAAACTATAGAGTATATATTTACTCTAAATAATTATATACTTACAGGCATATCCCATATCCTACACTTTGAAGTTATCCTGAAGTATTGTAGATAGTTAATATTATACATAATAATACTCTATCAGTCAGTAATAGATTGAAGAAAGAGAAATAGTTAGATATGTGATTGAATCGTTTACTGGCCTGCTGTACATATATCCTATCAGGTTACATTATGGTCTAGTCATCCTATGTAACTAAATTGTGTATATTTATATATCTGTTTACAATGATTGCTTGTATCAATTATACACTTACACATACACATATTTCCTAGATTGAGAGTTGGAAATGCTCTCTCTATATATCTGTGCACAGTATTTGTATACGGGCTTGCAAACTGTGCAGCATGACAAGAGAGATCTGCCGCATATGCTATTGTCGGGATTTGGAGGCACAATCAACAAAAATCCTACAATAATCCAGCACATCACAGGTTAATCCTGAATAAAACGTAATTAGCGAACTGATTCGTTTAAAAAGCAAAAAGGGGACGGTTTTCCTTTTCATTTTGATTTTAAATCTCATATTTTCTAGTAAAATTAGGTGCAAATATATTGTCTTATTTTTTTTTTTACTTTTAAAACAGTGAGTTTTTTCTCCTACTCCTGTTCTATTTCGTTATTATAGTAGTAGTAGTATTTTACTATTAAATTATTATTATACTTATTATAATATTATAAAATATTATAATTACAAAACAAAAGAAATTAACAATAACAAAGTAATAATAATAATAATAATAATAATAATAATAAATAATAATTATTATTATTATTATAATTATTAATAAAACTAATATCCCACTAGGAGGGAGGTCAGTGGTTTAACTATTTAAAATTCCAAATCAAATGTAATAGACAAAATCGGCCAATTTACATCAGACCTGGATTCGTGGACTTTTTATTTAGAGCTGCATGTAGTTTCCCCTCGTAATAAAGGAATGAGACCATTTTATTTATTAAAAAAGTTTATTTAAATTTTATTTCATCAATCATTTGTCAAAAAAAACAAATAAAGTAATAAATATTTTAGCTTTTTTTTTTTCTTTTTTTATACAAAAATAAACAGGTGACAAAATATCATGGGGCAGTGATATGTAGGCAGTGATCTACAATAGTGTGGACGGCAATGCTGAATGTATGAGTTCTCCAATTTTTGGAGGCCACAGAGTGCCTGAGAGGCATGGAAGGCAATGATCTCTAGAAACTTGGTCTGCAACCGACCTGTGGCACCAGGGTATGCTGGGACTTCTAGTTCCCCAGTTCCTGGCTTACAGATTTCCGGACCTTGATGCTATGTTCAACTACAATCTGGACTGTAAACTCTGGGCAGGTGCAGCATATTGCTGGTACTTGTAGTTCCTAAGCAGCCGACGGGTCACAGGTGGCCAGACAATGCAGGCAGTGAGGAAAGCAAACTAGGCAGTGGCGGTCATTCCATACAACACAAAAACAGACCCTTCTTCAACTATTATACATACAACAGGAACAACAACTTTGTATGTCTGTACAAGTGCCAGAAGCATGGGCTCACACGACGCCCTTAACCCGAGGAAAAGATCGTCAAATCTACACAAAAAAACATGGAAATATTTTCAACACAAAAATAAAAATTTCAATGGCCAAAAAGTAGAAGAATCCTATTCATACACCAAGAAAGGTCCATTATGGAATGTTATATAATATATAGATATAATATTTATATATTTACAACGGGATGTGGTCATCTGGGCTATAGGTGTTAAAGGGTTAATGCAAACATTAACAATGGAAGATAATTAAAGAGGAACTCTGTGCAGAGAGTATCTAACAGATGTGTGAGAAGGTGGCTCCATCCTGCCTGATCACATAACTAAACGATAGATGGATAGATAGATAGATAGATAGATAGATAGATAGATAGGAGATAAATAGATAGATAGATAGATAGATATAGAAAGAGAAATAGATAGATAGATATATAGATGGATATAGAAAGAGAAATAGATAGAGATAGATAGATAGATAGATAGATAGATAGATAGATAGATAGGAGATAAATAGATAGATAAATATATATATATATGAGATAGATAATATAGATATGTAGCTATGAATGGATAAATAGATTAGAACGAGATTAAAGATAGATAGATAGATAGATAGATAGATATAGAAAGAGAGATAGATAGATATATAGATGGATATAGAAAGAGAAATAGATAGATAGATAGATAGATATTAGAGATAGAGATAGATAATAATATATATAGTATAATATAATAATATATATAGATATGATATATAATATATATAATATATATATATATATATATATATGAGATAGATAATATAGATATGTAGCTATGAATGGATAAATAGATTAGAACGAGATTAAAGATAGATAGATAGATAGATAGATAGACAGACAGACAGACAGATAGATAGATAGATAGATAGATAGATAGGAAATAGATAAGAGATAGATAGATAGATAGATAGATAGATAGATAGATAGATAGATAGATAGATAGATGGATGGATAGAGAGAGAGAGAGAGAGAGACAGAGAGGGAGAGATAGATAGATAGATAGATATGAAATAGATAGATAATAGATAGATATAGACAGATAGATAGATAGATAGATAGATAGATAGATAGATAGATAGATATGAAATAGATAGATAGATAGATAGATAGATAGATATGAAATAGATAGATAGATAGATAGATAGATAGATAGATAGATAGATAGATAGACAAGGGGTTTCTGTTAATACAATTAGGTTTGTAATAGATGTCTATGCAATCTGCGAGTAAAGTGATGCGGTATTTTCTCTCTGTTAACCTAATTCACATTGGATGCATAAAAGCGCTTGTAAACAGTGATCGTGGCTCTGTCCTGCAGGCACCTCATATTGTGTGAGCTGCTATCATTGCCCATTCAATGCCACTTTTTACCATCTATTCAAAGAGTCTGAGTCTCTGTTCTTGCTCGGGCGCTTGGATCAATCATTGCAGGGTCACCAGAGCAGATGGGACTTCTGTTAGAATATGATGGGTCACTTCTTCCCTCTGAGAAGTTCTCATGATGCTTCTTGTGATTGATCCCCAGATCTCCCATGTTACAGCAAAGTCTTCTACCACTGGCACCAAAGCTTTCCTTCATCCAGCCTTGTGGGAGCAAGCTCTGAAGAGTCACTTGGTGTCTGCGCTCAGCCTGGATAAGCTCGCCCCACTAACATGATGGTGAGCTGCAGATGGTACCTGGCACATACTGCAGGGGCAGGGCATGCCACTCCAGTGTGGAAATGCCCCACCAAGAGGTGCAGAACCTGGGCTGGGGGACTTGAGTAGACCATGTGAAGTTGGATGTGCTGGAGGTGCAGGAGGAGGTGGTGGAGGGGGTGGTGGAGCCCGGACTGCAGAGAGACCAGAGGTGGTAAGGCTGGCAGCTGTGGGTGGGAGAAGAGGATGGTGCACAGGGTGCCCGACTGGGTGTCCAGAGAGAGCAGCTCCATGGGTCATTGCCCCGCAGGCTGAGGGGTGGTAGGCTGCTGCTGCCGCTGCGGCTGCTGCGTGGTGGTGGTGGCCCCCATAGATCTCGCTGACCAGGCGCTTCATCTCCTCCAGGGAGTTGGTCAGCATGAGGATGTAGTTGCGCGCCAGGAGCAGGGTGGCTATCTTGGAGAGTTTACGCACTGAGGGCCCGTGCGCATAGGGCATGACCTCCCGCAGGCCGTCCATGGCGATGTTCAGGTCGTGCATCCTCTTGCGCTCCCGGCTGTTGATCTTCAGCCTCAGTTGCTGGAGCTCCCCCTCACTCATCTGCTTCTTGTCCTTCTTGGCCGCGGCCGCCGCCGCCGCTGCCGCCGCCGCCTTGAATGCGCCAAGTTTATCTCCCGCGGCCGCGGCCATGGCCATTGCGTTGCGCAGCTCCGCGCTCAGCTCCGCAGGGGAGTCACTCATGGTGGAAGAAGAGACGGCCGCCGAGAAGCCTCCTCCTTTCCGAGAGTGCAGGAAAATATCATCCACCTCCGGGGAGGAGGCTCGGCTGGAGCCCAGGCTGGCGTCGGAGTCCATCAGGAGAGTCACCTGTGGGGGGAGGCAGGACATTAGATGGGAACAAGATTGCTCTGGAAGGAGGTTTGATTATGATAATGGCTGGAACAAAGGTTCAGGTCTCCAATACCTTTTTCACTCATCTCACTTCTGCCTGTGTTCACAAGTTGCAGCTCTAGACAAGTCAGCTCATTCTATCAATACACATCGATGGTCAGTTACATAGATACACCTGGAGTGTTACAGGACTGGAGAAAGAGAACATTGGGTGCTGCACTACAGTGCCCGCCACCTGGGCATCACTGGGCACACTCAAAACACTAAAGTCCCATAGTAAGTTAAAGTACTGATCGAAAACTTTTAATTCTAGAATTAGTACAAGCAATAATGACTAGTCCTGCTTCTAATAACAAGTATAAGATGATATCACTGTGACCGAGAACAAAGTTACTTCCCATAATACTAACCTGAAAGCTGACATAAGGGAGCGATCACCAAGCATAACAACTACTACAACTATCATTGCTGCCACCACTACAACTATTATTGCTGCCACTACTACAACCATCATAGCTGCTACTACTACAACTATTACTGCTGTTACTTCTACAAATATTATTGTTGCCACTACTACAACTATCATTGCTGCTACTACTACAACTATCATTACTGCCACTACTGCAACTATTATTGCTATTACTACTACAACTATCATTGCTGTTATGTCAACTACCATTGCTGCTACTACTACTACAACAACAACTATTATTGCTGTTACTTCTACAACTATTATTGCTGCTACTACTACAACTATCATTGCTGCTACTACTACAACTATCATTACTGCCACTACTGTAACCATTATTGCTATTACTACTACAACTATCATTGCTGCTATGTCAACTACCATTGCTGCTACTACTACTACTACTACAACTATTATTGCTGTTACTACAACTATCATTGCTGCTACTACTACAACTATTATTGCTGCTACTACTACAACTATTATTGTTGTTGCTACTACTAATACTTCTACTAGTACAGCTACTGATGCTGCTACTGCTGCTAATGCTCCTTTTAGTTAATTGCAGTGATTCATGTGCCACTATCCATCACCAAACATTGACATAGTCATAAAACAGTTCTGGAAATAATTGCTAAATAACGAATAGTGAAAGGATAAGAGGCAGACATCACTGTGTTAACCCCTTACTGTCAGTGGTTACATAACATGCTGGATGTGCAGTGTCAGGGCAGCATGCAGGAGCACACCCTCAGGGTCAGCAGGAACTTACTTGGAGATTGCAGGGAGCAGCAGGCTCTGCTCTAGGAGGATCACACAGCTCCTTGTCTGCTGGGACACAGCACTGAGGCTCAGGGATGGAGCCTCTGGCTGTATAGACAGAACAGTAGAACAATGTCATTGTCCTGGAAGGGGGGAGCTGACAGCCAATCAGGAGGCGAGGGCGGTGTGACGTCACTGGCAGGGGTGATCAGCATGACAGCATGCAACACAATGACGAGGCTGCCTTCGCCGCTGCAAACGAAAAAAGCCCTCAGTATAGACAAAGTAGACTCTGATATAGATGGGTCCTAACAGAGTCAAACAGGCATCAACAGGGCCGGGGCCAAGAGCAAGACACACACTGGTGCACAATGCTGATGCACGCAACACTCTGTTGGGTCATCACTGGAGCAGGGACCAGTCTATAAGGAGTCCATCACAAAGTGAGAGCCAGACAGATGCGAGAAAGATATCACTAGGAAACAGATCTATGAAAAGCTAATTAGAGGGTGAGATAGCTAAGATATATAGATTTTATTATACTTAGAATAGCTACGATAGAAATAGATTAAGAAAGAATAGCATATCGATATAATATTGAGATGAGATATATAGATAGATAGATAGATTAGATAATATGATTAGGAATTTTATAGATAATATCTAGAATAGATAGATTAGAATATTATAGATATGAGATAGTATAGATAGATAGATATGTAATAGATTAGATTGTGATAGATCGATAGATAAATAAAAAATGAGATACGATAATGGAGAAACGATAGATAGATAGAGATAACACAGAATTGATAGATTAGATATGAATATAAATAGATAGCTGATAAAATAGATAGATAGATACTGAGACACGATAGATATGTAGATAGAATAGATAGATTATAAGCATAAGAATAATAATAGCGATAATAGATATGAAGAAAGGATTTAGATAGGGATAGATAGAAAAGATAGATAGATAGCATGGAGATAGATAGAGATAGATAGATAGATATGAGATAGATAGAATAGAATTAGATAATTATTGAGATAGATATGAGTAAAGATAGATAGATAGTTCATAGATGATAGATTAGATGATTATGATAGAAGATAGATAATGAGATAAATAGATTAGATTAGATAAGATAGATAGATAAATAGATAGATTAGATATGAAGATAGATAGATAGATATGAGATAGATAGATAAATAGATAGATGGATATGGGAGAGATATATAAGGATTAGATAGAATAGATATGAGATATAAGACTTAGATAGATAGATAGATATAATATATAATGATAAGATAGAATAGATAGATAGTCTATGAGAATATGAATATGAGAAAGAGGATAGATAGACAGATAGATGATGCATAGATAGATAATTATGAGCTAAATAGATAGATAGATAGATAAATAGATAATAGATGATTGAAGAAGATAGATTAGGATATGAGATAAGAATAGATAGATAGATAGAATAGATATTTGCGGAACATTAGATAAATAGATAGAGAGATAATAGATTATACAAGAATAGATCAGAATAGATAGATATTGATAGATATGAATATATAAGAATAGATTGATACTAATCTAGCCTATCTAAATAGATATAAATAAGATAGATAGATTAAGATAGATAGATAGATAGATAGATGAGATAGATAGATGGTAAGATTAGAATTACTAATGAGATAGCATAGAATATGATATGAGAAGATAAGATACGATAGACATTGAGTATAGATATCTTATAGATAGATAATAGATTAGATTAAGAAAGATAATAGAGGTGAAGATAGATAGACCGAAACAGACAGATAGATAAAATAAGATTGATGGTGAGAAGTAAATCTTAGATTGATGAAGTAAATAAAAAAAAAATAAATAGGAAAGGGAGAGAGAGAGGAATCAATCTAAAAGCCGCCCACTTTGGCGTAAAATACAGCTTCCCAGCCACATAAGGATACAGACAAAGAGCTGAGTTTTTTGTTTATTTGTTACAGTGTTCCAGGGGTTGGATAATCATAGTGTAATTGTTCTGCATCATCAGTACAAAGCCAGAAAAATTTTAATTTCCTGAGAGTGCTCTCCTCTTGGTGCTGCTATATAATGCCTCAGGCTATTATACATCTTATACACATTGTTTCTTTCCCATCAGTAAACGAAAAAAAAATTACCAATAAATATAATTCCACAGAAGTGACTGGTAAATGGCAGAACGATCCCATTCACAATCATAATCACAAGCCCCTGGTGCTGAGTGCCCATCATCATCAAGTAACAGCGAATATAATCCTGTGACTCTTGGGACAGAGATGATATGAACAGTTCTTCTTGACGTGGAACATGTACTTGCTAGGTCTGTCTGGTGGGAATGTCTGCGCCTATTGCGCTGCGGGGGGGTGTCTGCTGCTGGAGCTGGCTGGCGCTCCCTGGATGTCACTCAGCGTGCAGTCCATTGTGTAAGGGTGCTGCCAGCTAGTCCCCTTGCACGCCCACTTCATTCGTGTTGATTGGACATAGTGTATCTCCAGAAAAGCTGCTGCTGCTGATATAACGGCTGCACTCTGCATCCTCTGCCATCCTCCTAATTAAAGTGATTCCCCCAGTCTGGCCGGCCGGCGATGCACTGAACCCAGGTCGGCCTTATTGGGAACAAGTCTGCCAGGAAAGTTCCAGCAAAACAGATAACTAAATAGTCTGCCATTCATTAATCCGCTGGTAATTGTTACATTTTAGATTGTTGTTTATCAGACTTTTAGATTTTAAAACTATTATTTTTTTTGTTATTTTTCTCTTGTCATCATTACAGCTTATAATATTTTATTTTATTATAGAGGTATTAGCAATACCAAGAACTTTATGTTATTTCATTGTCAACAATTAAAATGTATTTTTATTAGTATTTTTTATGTAACATTGTCATTAGTAATTATTGTTTTCTCTTATATTCTAGTATTCATTTTTTTTAGGTTTTTTTAATATATTATTATTATAATTTTAATATTAGTTATTTATTATTAGTAGTGAGGTAGTCAGAAATGTTTTCTATCACTCTTCATATTCTTACCTTCTCTTAACTCTGTATATATTATGCTAAACTATCGTTTTACAATTTTTCCTGTCCATTATTTATTATATTGTTTCATATTTTATAGTACCAATCAATTATTTATTTCTTTAGTAGTAGTAGTAGTAGTATTGTTTCTATTATTAGTATTATTTCTATTTTATGAGTATTATTTATTTATTATTATTATTATTTGTAGTATTGTTTCTATTATTATTATTATTTCTATTTTATGATTATTGTTTATTACAAGTGTTGCAAGTTATTGTATTATTATCACATTCTTTTATTACATGAGTTTTATTAGTTTTTTTCTTGCATTCCCTCTACATTCCTGTTTTAGTGATAAGAACAACTTTCTAGTAATTGAAAGTATAATAACTGTAGATAGGCAAAACTCACTAACAGTCCTCTGTAATGATAGAGGGGAACACTGAGTCGCGTGCAGTATTATGAATAAATATAAGTTTAATTACCATTATCTACCAGGGCATAAGAGATATTGAGGATAGTGGACTTAGCATGTGTTCCCCACTCTCCACTCTTGAACAAGATAGCCAGCAGTGGAGCAATAGGTATTTTACAGGCTTACTTGCACAAAGCAGACACAAATGAAATCATAGAGTTGTATTGTTTAGAAACAAATGCATAAAAGCGAGACTGCTATCAACTGATATGTACAAGGAAAAAAATGTGACATAGAGAGGACAGGCTGCTATGGGTGATCTATAGACTTGTACAGGACAGGCTGCTATGGGTGATCTATAGAGACTTGTACAGGACAGGCTGCTATGGGTGATCTATAGCCTTGTACAGGACAGGCTGCTATTGGATGATTTGCCTTATAGAGACATTCTCAAACAGACGATGGCTGGCTATGGATGATCTTACTAATAGAGACTTGTACAGGAACAGCTACTATAGATATCTATAGAGAGCCTATACAGGAAACAGTGCTGCTCTGGGTGATCTTATAGACTTGTACAGTACAAGTGCCTGCTATTGGATGATCTATAGAGACCCCTTGTACAGGATCAGGCCTGCTATTAGGATGATCTTATAGAGATCTATGTACAGACAGTCCCCTGCTATACTGGATGATATTCTATACACCTGTACAGGGAACAGGCTGCTAGTAGATGGATCTAAGAGACCTATACCTGAACAGAGCTGCAATAGATGAACTATACGACGACCCTGACAAGGACCAAGGCTGCAATGGAGATGACTCTCTAATAGAGTACACCATACAGGACCAAGCAAGAGCATTGCTTTATGAGGAATAGAAATCTATCATCCCCTTGTACAGTGACAGGCTGCTTAGAATGAACAGTATCTCGAGACTAAATACAGGACCCAGTGCTGCTATAGAATCATACATTAGAGACCTTATACAAGGACAGGCTTGCTTTATGGATGGATCTCTTAATAGAGACTCTATACTTGGACTATGGTCCTGAGCTATGATTGATCTATAGAGACATGTACAGGACAGGCTGCTATTGATTTGCATCTAATAAGAGAACTTTAGCACAGGACCGGACTTGCTATGATTGATCTATAGAGACCTATACAGGACAGGCTGCTATGGATGATCTATTCTAGATAACCTTATACAGGGACAGGCTGCCTAGATTGATCAACTTGAGAGATGCCTTCTTTGTACAGGACAGGCAGCTTGATGATTTTGACTCATATAGGTAGCACTACTGTAACAGAACAGTGTCCGCTTAACACTGCATGTGTATCTATAAGAGAACCTTCTTCGCTTACACGAGAGACAAAGGCTGAGCTATGATTGAGACAACCTATCTAGAGACCCATTAACCGACAGGCTGCTATGAGTGGATCTTATTAGAGACCTCATACAGTATCAGCTGCTATAGTATGAAAATCTATAGAAGACCCTATAGCAGGTAACGAGGCTTGCTATGGATCGTATCTAGTATATGAGACAATATACAGACAGGGCTGCTATGGATATCTATAAGAACCTAAACCAGACAGGGCTGCTAATGGATGATCCCTTACTAGAGACTTGTACATTGGGACAGGCTGCTACTAGATTTGAACAATAGAGACCTATACTCAGTACAGTGCTGTTGCTATGGAATGATCTATATTGAGACCTTGTACGGACAACTGCTTATGGAGGATCTATAGAGACTTTGTATACCAGACACTAGCTGCTAGGGGTGATTCTATTAGAGGACTTTGTACAGGAACAGCTGTTCTGATGTGAATGAATCTATAGAGACATTAGTTACACAGGACTAATTTGCTTTATGGATGATCTATAACTTGTACAGGACATCAAGGCTTCTATATGATGTTCTATAGAGACCACTTGGTAAGGACAGGCAGCTATGGATGATCCTATAGCGAGAACCTTGTACAAGGACCAGCTGCGCTATGATGATCTATAGACCTTAGTACAGGACAGGCTCAGCTATGGAGACACGGATCTAATATGAGACCTTATACAGGACAGGCCCTGGCTATAGATTAGTCTATAGAAGACCTATAACAGTGACAGTGCTGGCTGTACACATGGATACATCTAATAGAGGACCTAAAAAAAAAAATACAGGACAGAGCACACGCTACAATGGCTGACTGATCTATACGACCCTTGATACAGGCGACAGGGCCTGCTGAGTCCTCGATAGAATATCCTTAAGTAAGAACCTATCACAGAACAGCTCGCTATAAGCGAATGATTCCATCAGACCTTATAACGGACAGGCTGCCGCACCAATAGGATGATCTTACTACGAGACCCTATACAAACAGGATCCAAGGCCCTCGCTCAATTTGAAACCCGATCTATAGAGCACACTGCGTACAGGACTCAAGCCGTCCTCTGCTATGAATGAACTACCTATAGAGAACCATCCTGCTCTCATACAGGCGACCAACGCGACTGCCATAATTGAAATTGAGAACATCTATACGAAGTACCACCAACCTACACATCTACACAGGACACAGGCTGCTAATGGAATCTCGCGATCTATAGAGACACCTATAATAACTAGGACGAGGCATGTCCAATGAACTTTGAATCTATTAAGCAGAGATACCTACTGTACAGGACCACAGCTAGCGCCTATGGAGAGCGATCCTATGGTAAGACCCTATACCAGGAGCAGGACCTTGTACTATCGACTTGGAATCCCCTATCATGAGACACCTTGATACTCGGACCAAGCCCCCTTGCTATGTATTATGATCTTATAGAGACCTATGACAGGACAGAAGGCCTTGCTATTGGATGATCTATAGAGTTACAAATTACAAGGAACAAGTGCTGCGTATGGATTGATCTACTAAGAGACCTTTAAAAGACAGGCTGCTTATGGAATGATTCTTTATAGAGACTTGGTTACAGGAAACATGGCAGCTATGATATGATCTATAATACCTTATAACAGTAGACATAGGACATGCTATGGATGATCTATAGAGACTTGTACAGGACAGGCTGCTATGGATGATCTATATTAGAGCGACGCTCTTTAAGTCTACAGGGCTAACTATAGAGCTGCTATGGCCATGACTATCTTAACAGACTTGTACAGGACATGCTTCACTTATCGGATGCTATCTATAGACTTGTTAACAGGTACATGCATCTATTGGATCTGATCATAGAGGGAACACTTTTACAAGGACCAACGGCTTCTATAGAATGATCTATAGAGACCTATACAGGACAGGCTGCTATGGATGATCTATAGAGACCTATACAGGACAGGGTGCTGCTTATAAGATGATCATAGAGCACCTAAAACAGGGACAGGCTGCCATGATGGATGAGATCCTATAGAGACCTATACAGGACCAGGCTGCAAATGGACTGAGCGAATACTATTAGACTCACTTGTTAACGGAAGCGATAGATGTCTTCAACATAAGGATTTCGAAATCTATAAGAGAAACTTAAGTGTCTACATGGACTAAGGCCCTGCTATGGGTGGAATTCTCATAAGTAGACCTATCTTAGCGTCGTACACAGAGATTAAAACGAAGGCTGCTAATGGTCGATGATGTCTAATAGACCTCTGTACAGGACAAGGCGTTGAAACATAAGTACTTTCTTATAGAGAGACCTATCTTACAAGATCATGCTAGCGAGTATTTAGGATCGATCATAGAAATTACAGAGAGACCTATACAGGAAACGAATGCCCCCTGCTATAGATGAACATGAACAAAGACCTATACAGTGACCAGGACTGCATTATAGAAAATCTGATACTAAGTAAGTAAAAGCGACATATACAAGGACAGTGCTGCATTATGATTAGATACATATAATGACTTATTGTATACCAGGAGACATACACTTGTGACTCTAAGCTATAGAATTCTCTGAGATACACTACTAGACGTCGCACCAAACTGACAGGACGGAGCAGCCTTAGACTATATGGAACTGATCTAACACAGACTTGCTACAGGGACAAGCCTAGCTATAGATTGATCTATAGAGACTTGTACAGGACAGGCTGCTATGGATGATCTATAGAGACTTGTACAGGACAGGCTGCTATGGATGATCTATAGAGACTTGTACAGGACAGGCTGCTATGGATGATCTATAGAGACTTGTACAGGACAGGCTGCTCGGGTTGCAAACACCTCAAAGGATCGACACCATCGTTTACCAGCGACAAACATGGATTCTAGCTAGGGCCAGCGACTCTATAGCCATCTAGTACATAGAACAGGCACTCCTCACATTCGCGAGATATGATCATAATACGGACAGACTCTGGATCAAACCAGCTAACCGACCATGCTGCTAATGGACATTGAGCTCAAAAGAGAGACTTGTACAGACAGGCTGCAAATCGGCGTAGATCTTATACACAGAGACTTTACCTAGTTACCAGGAACCAGGCTGCTTATGGATGACTATAGATGACTTGTACAAGGACAGGCCTTGCATAAAGGATTGATCCCTATAGTAGACTTGGTACAGGACAGTTCTTGTCAAGGTATTGATCTATATAGAACTTGTACAGGACAAGAGCTGCATTGGATGATCATAGAGACTTGCTAACAGCGAACTATGCCTCGCAATTGGATTCATCTACCATAGAGACTTGATACACAGATCATGGCCTGCTAAAGATTGCGATCTATAGAGACATGCTTCTTGTAACAGGACAGGACATGCTAAAAGGTATGATTCTAAATACTGACTTGTACATGCGACCCATAGCCTGCTATTACAGATTAATCCAATATAAGGACCATCTGTACACAGGACAACGGCTGCGCTAAGATGAGAACTTATTTGTCAGACTGGCTACAATGCCACGCGGCCACTCTCAAATGGAAGAATCTATTAGAGACTTGAATAATCAGGGAACAGGCACGCTAAAGGATATGATGGCTATAGACGACTTTGAAGTTGTACACTGACAGGCCCTAGCCATGATTGATCTATAGACAGACAACTTTGTACAAGGCAGGCTGCAACATAACTGGAAGCGTGATCTTGATTTTTGCAATGGACAAGAGCCTTTGAGCCAATTGCCAGACGATCCATGTATACAAGAGTCAGCTCTAATTGACTTCTATTCAAATGATCTTCACAGGCGATATCGTTCAGATAGTTTATGTCTCGTAGGCTGGGAAACAGCGAGAGACCATGGAACAAAGGAACAGGCGTCGCTCTGAGTTTCTGAAGTCTCTTATCATGATTCTCTATAAGAAACACTTCCAATTTGACAGGTTGCCCTGTAATGCGCACACTGATACCGACACTATCGTGGATGATTTGTTGTTGGCTTCTATTGAGATGATTAAGGTTAACTCATGTAGAAAGTCAAATGCCTGCACCTAGGGTATTCTTCAGATGCTCAGATACAGACCAGGCAGCCTCCTGGAGATCCAATGGAGAAACATTAGGGGCCTTTGCTCTAGAGGATCAAGGGTGGGCATGCCAGATTGCTTCCTAGTAGGATCATAAGGGTGGTACATGCCTAGGCTTGTCTCTAGATGAGAATTCAGAGGTTTTGTACATGCCAGGCTGCTTACTATAGGATCAGTAGGTGTACATGTCCCTGGCTTGCTCTAGAGGGACAGAGGTGTGCATGCCCTGGCTGTCCGGGAGGATCAAGAGTGTACATGCCCAGGGGCTGCTCTAGTAGGATCGCCAGAGTGTACATGTCAGCTAGGTGCATCTAGAGGAATCATAGGTGTACATAGGCCAGAATTGACTTTCTAGAGATCAAGAGGTGTACATGCTAGGCTTGCCTATAGGATCAATAGGTGAAACATCCCAGCTGCTCAATAAGCGATCAGTAGTTGAGTACATTGTCCCCTGGCTGCCTCTAAGAAGGAATCCAGAGGTAAGGGCATGTTGCCAGATATTGAGCTCTAGAGGTAATCATGTAGGTGTCACTAAATGGCCATAGGCTTGCTCTAGAAGGTGTGCCCAAGTATGGTTAACATAGACCACCGGCTTGCATCTAGAGGATCAGAGGTGTACATGTCAGGCTGCTCTAGAGGATCAGAGGTGTACATGTCAGGCTGCTCTAGAGGATCAGAGGTGTACATGTCAGGCTGCTCTAGAGGATCAGAGGTGAGTGCATGGCCTAGCTTCTCTGAGTATCAAGAGGTGACTATGCCAGATGCTCCTAGAGGATCAGATGTCTAGTACCCATGTCAGGCCTCCTGCAATCAACCTAGACGTCGATCCAGAGAGATTCCATACCAAAACCGCCCCAGCGTGTCTCCGAGCTCCTATCTTAAGTACATTCCAGCAAGAGTCTAACATCGAGTCCGAGCCGAGTCCAAGCTACTATAGGATCAAGTGTGTACATGTCAGGGCTTCTCTAGAGGATCAGAGGTCGTACAATGCCCTGAGAATTGCTATAGAAGGGGAATCAAGGAGATACATGGCCATGACTTGCTCTAGAGGATCAGGATGTTTACATGTTCATTGTGTCGGGTCTCAGAAGGAATCAAAGGTGTAACAGCCTAGTGCTAGCTCTGGAGTTAGGACGAAGGTAGTACATTCCAAAGGCTGCTCTAGAGGGTCAGAAGGTGTACATGTTCAGAGAGAGGCCTGCTCAAAGAACAGCAAGGAAAACAGAGCGCTGTACAATGTCCAGGCCTGCCTTAGATTCTACACAGCAGGTTTGTACATCGTCCACTGCGCCTGTCACTAAGAACAGGGATCCCAACACGACACAGGTGGGTATATGTCGCCACGGCTTCGCCTCTAGAGATCAAAAGTGTAGATAAACTCATATCAAGGTCTGCTCTTACAGAGGCGAAAAGACATAATGAGTGTCTCAACCATCGCCACTGAGCTCTACAGAGGGAATCCAAAACCCAGGTGTGCACACATGTCCAGGCTGCTTCTAGAGGATCAGAGTGTGGTAGACTATGTGCTCAGCTGCTCTAGAGGATCAGAGTGTTCATGTCAGGTCTTGCCCTCTTCAGAGTAACAAGAGGTGTACATGCCAGGCTGCTTCTAATGATCAGAGGTTTACAAGGTCAGGTCTGCGTCTAAGAGGATCAGATGGTTGTAACAATGCCAGTGCTCTTGCTCCCTCGTGAGGATTCAGAGGTGTGTAAAACTATGCCTAAGTGCTTGCTCGTAGAATAGGATCAAGAGGTGGTACATGTCAGTTCTGCCTCCTATGAGATCAGATGTTACATGCCCAGTGGCTGCTCTAGAGGATCCGAGGTGTACATGTCAGGCTGCTCTAGAGGATCAGAGGTGTACATGCCAGGCCTGGCGATCTATAGGATCATGTTGTACAATTCCAGGCTGCACTAGAGGAAAATCAAGGTGTATAAAGTGCCAGCTGACTCTAGAGTGATCAGAGGCGAGTAACAATGTCAGAGTGCTGCTCTAGTAGGATCAGAGGATGTACATGCCCTAGGGAGCCTGCCACTGATAGTGAGATCCAGATGGTACTAGGCATGCCTAGTCTTGACTCTAGAGGAATCAGATGTTTAGTACATTGAGTCCCAGGCGCTCTAGAGGAATCCTAGTGTACATTGTCAGGCTGCTACTAGAGATCAGAGGTGGAACATCGTCTCAGCCTCTCTAGAGGACATTCAGTAGGATGTAACATGGCACAGCCAGCTCTAGAAGGAATCGAGAAGGGTGTACATGTCCGAGTGCTGCCTTTAGAGTCAGAGGTGTAACATGTCCATGGCTGATCAAGTAGGAATAGAGGTGTACATGTCTTTGCTTGCCTCTATTAGGATCAAGTAGGATTACATTCTCCTGGCTGCTCTAGAGGGGGAATTCGTAGTTGTATCATGTCCTGGCTTCTTCTAGAGGATCAGAGGTGTGCATGTACAGGCCTGCTCTAGAGGAATCATTTTAGTGTGTAACCTGTCTGGCTGCTCATAGCCAGAGATTAGAGGAGTGTATCCTGAATGCCATCGCTGCGGCTCTCAGATGATATCAGACGCTGTGCTATGCGCATTTCCCAGGATACTGATTCCTCTAGAGGAATCAGAAGGTGTACAATGTCTGGCGCTGCTCCTAGAGAGATCAGAGGTGGTACAAAGGTCACTGTTCTGCTCAAGATGGATTCAGAGTGTGTAACATTGTCTGGCCTGCTCTAGATGGATCAAGAGGAGTAGGTACATGTCCATGGTCGTGCTCTAGAGAGTCCGAGGTGAACAATGTCAGGCTGAATCTACGACAAGGACTCAAAAGGTCTAGAGTACATGCCACATGTCTGTAGCTCTAGAGGGATCATAGGTGTTACATTGCCAGGTGCTCTAGAGGATTCAGAGTGTGTACCAAATGCCCAGGCTGCTCCAGCGAAGGATTACAGAAGCATGTACCATGTCGCGCTGCGCTCTAAGAGCGAGCCAGCCATACAGTTGTTCACATCGTCCTGGCGCTGGCCTTCATAATGGAGAGATCAAAAGAAGCTGTCTACATCGGTTCTAGGCACCCTAGCTCTAATGATGGATTTATAGGTCTGTGACACTTCTCTAGCTATGCCACGAGCTGCTCTCGAAGACAAGAGTCTGCTTCGTGCGACCTTCTGAGGTCTTCAGTGAGCCCCATTATTCACACCAAAGTGCATCATTGTACTATAGAGTGAGTGAGCTACTTAAAAACCATACTTGATACAAGAACTGGAACACAGGATGGCAAAGCTAGTATACCACCTATCCGTACTTTAATCTTTAACCAAGCTTATTAGCCTGAATAAACCTTATTCACTTCTCCACCATGCTTTTTCCTTCCCCGTGCATTAGCTCAACCTCCATTTTCTGCAACTAATTGCCTATCCCCGCACACCCGCTGTTGCTGGGCAAATGATTTTTCCGTCATCATCGTCCCTGCATTCTTCCCTCATTCTCTGACTGGCTTGCTCACACAACCTCTACCATCCACTCATCAACCCTCCCCGCACTAAACAACCCCAAAGCTAAATACTGTCCTGAATTCCTAACTCCCACCTGCTCACCTCTCTCATCTGCTGCTGAGCATCCTTGGCTAGCTGGTGACATATCTCCTAAAACCCAAGGCACTATGTTCCTTCATCACATTCCCTAACTATTGTATTCTCCCTAAGCATTACCAACAGATCCTACCCCTACACATACCTGTAAACCATCTCAACCTTAAACACATTCTTCCCCCTTGATCCCAGCTCACACTCTCCTCTTTCCGCCTCTGAGCCTTCCTCTGCGGCGAAACCCACGGTCTGCTCTAATTGTAAACAAACTTCTCCTACATCACACACATATTCCATCTCTCCACAAATCACTTTTCCCTTGGTCTGCACCATACAGAAACCCATGGCTTGACCCCCCCCTCTGACACTGTCCTCCCCTGCCGAGATCAACTCTCCACAGGCGGTCTCCAAACTTTCCCATGACATTCACTGCTCCCAGTAACAAGCATATGGAGGATGTGTTTGGCACTTCCCCTCCTATCTGAATACCTATTAGGCTCTTCTTTGGTTCCTATTCTCATCCTCTACCCCTCCCTACACATCCCCCTACCATTTGCGTGCACTCTGTCCCCGCATCTACTTTACCCCCTCCAAACCTGCCAGTGGCTGTTCGTTCTCTAACCCCGCGCCAACCCACCAACCCCCCACCCACCTTCCAGCGAGCCCCTCGCCACATGACCTATATCACATCCTGTTCCCTCGACCCCACTTTCCTCCTCTTACCTGGCTCTCTCCCAACTCTTCTTTTCCACATTGCGTAAACAAGCATCCCCCCACTATAATGCTTCCATCATAGGGCGAAAGATTCTTTTTAAAACATCCCAATTGATGCACACCTTCCCTGTTGCCTAACAAAACTCCTTCCTCGAGCGCTCTCCTCCTACCTTCGGCCTTCTTCACAAGTGGACCCTCTTGGAGCCACCCGACACACACGGGACACATTGTTAAACGCTTGGCACTCATCTTCAAACTCCGCCTCTACCTCGCCCTCCTATCTGACTAAATCCTCAAACTCCCCCCCTTCTACCTACCCCAGATCTGACCGACAACCTGATTACCTTCTTTTATCCACCAGCTGCCACTCCACCTGCTCCTTGCCCTCCTGTTCTCATATCTAGTAACACCCTACTGCTAGGACTAGCAAAAATACCTCAAACCCATGCGCACTCTCTCTGACATACCTACAAACCCTCTATTCCGACGCGCACCACCTCTTTCTACCCGATTAATACCCATCCATATCTTAGTCGATACCCAAACGCCATAACACAGCCCCGCGTGACTTCATTCTACAATGACAACCACACAATCATCACCTACACCTCACTCTTCTTTCGACTCCAATCGCCACATTTATTCACCGAACCTCCTCTCATCTAGCATTAACAAAAGACAGACCCACGCAACATCAACAGACAACCAACCCTCTCGGTAGACACCCAGCGCCTCCACTAACAACATGCATTGGGCAGCTTCCAGAAAAAGCTTAAATCTCCGCCTGGAACAGTAAAACCCCGCTACGCACACGACTTCAAACCTCATACAAACAGACTCTCGCCTACCCACATTTTAAGTCTGCACATCACCACCCTGCCAGAAACAGGACATTAACTTCCACCTTCTCTCATTAGTCCTTCTTGTCTCTAAACAACCTCCAGAGACACATTGTATTTTCAACACCTTCAACTCTCTCCTTCGCCCCCCGTGCACCCTTTCCTCCCCCCATCTCCCTATCAGCGGACGATTTTTGCAACTCATTTGATCTAAAAATAAGAATCAACCATCATCTAAGAGGAAAGCTCTTCAGCATCCCCTCTAGTTTCTCCACAACCCACTCTCTATTAATCCCCTATCATCATACTGCACATTCACCCTGCATCCTGACACAGTCCCCCCAGTTGAACACTTCCATTTATAAACCGCTTGCCTCTACCCACTGTTAGATCCCCCTCACGAATAACCTTTTTCCTCTCTAGTGTTCCAAATCCAGCCTCCACTACCTGTAAATACCCTTGGACCCACATGCCATCCTAACCTCATCCCCAGACCTCTGCACTGTGATTATTTCTTCCCATCTCCTTTCACCCAATTTTTTCTTTTTTTTCAATTCTATCTATTATACCTCGGTCAATCTTCCCTTCCTCTCTTAAAACACAAACGCGACCACCGAACAACACACCATCACTACCTTCAGCTAAACCATCTTCTCAAAACCCCCTCCTCACCTGTCCAACTATCGCCTCCATCCTCTGCTCTGTCTCGTTAATCCCCAAGCCGCCACTTACCATACACAAATCCTTATATCATTGCAATTCAAACCCCGTCCTGGAACCAAGCACCATCTCTATTATCTCAACTGTCCTCCACTACCCCCCTCTTCTTCCTCACCAAATCAACTCTCCTTGACCCACGATCCACATCAGCGCCGTTCTGAGCAACCCCACATCCACCTCCACTTGTGCTAAAGACTGCGCGCCCTAACCAAGGTCAAACCCACCTAGGACCCCTAGTCACCCTGCGCTAACAGCCTCCCTCTACTACTCTTACTGTTCTCGTCCTTCTCCTCCTAGTCCCTGTCCCTCTGGAGCTTTTGAGACACCGTTCGACGCAACGCCATCCAGCTACAGAATCCTCATCCCTCCCCTCGGCATCATCACGGACCTGGCTCGGGGGCCCTGCTCGCTTATCGTCTTCCATACCATTCTCTGAACTGACATTCGTTGTCTCTCACATCCTTCGACACCACCCCCACCTCCTCCTCCCACCCAGCGCTCTCCTTTTGGTGTCCCTCCTTCAGGAGGGTCCTGTCCTTGGGCCGCACTCCTCTTCACTATTCTTTACACTTCTTTGGTCCAGTGGTCCAAGCTCATAGCCTCACATGGCTTTAAACTACCACCCTGTAACGCCGACGACACCCCAGCTTAAAACTCCGGTCCTGACATTAACAACTCCCTTCTCATCTCACCCCTCTTCATCATCCCCGGATCACAAAACTTGACTATCATCCATCTTCTTCCTTCCTTTTGCTCTCCTCCCGTCCGCTTAAAACACTAAATGTAGATAAAACAGTATTTCAATCATTCCTTTCCCACCCGGTCACCCTTACTCCATAAGCACCCCTCCACCACCCGAAGTCTCTCTCTAATCAATCTATGTTTACATTGGCCACAAACCCTCTCACCAGCTCCACGAATGTACCGCTGTCCTTTTGGGGATAACCGTTAGACTCCTCTGTTAATCCTTCAAACCGCACATTCAAGCCCTCAAACCTCCCTTGCCTGGCCCCCGGCCCCACCTTGGTATAAAAAATATTTTTCATGAAACCACCCATTCCGTCAACTCTGACACTACTAAAACGCTAGTCCACGGCCCCGTCACATCCGCCTTGACTACTGCAACATCCTTCTCTGTGGCCTCAGCTAGCACACCCTCCGCTACGCCCTCCAATCCATCCTTATACATCGCGCCCGTTACTGATATTCAACTCGCTCCATCGTCTACACACGACTCCCCTCCTTGAGCCTCTCCTCTCTCTTGCCATCACTTTCACTGGCTACCACATTGCCCCAACCGACATTCAGTTTCAAATTACTCACCTGACCTACAAAAGGACTCTCCATTAAAAACCTCCTCCCTCTCCATAACATCCCGCCCTAATTTCTCCAGATACCTTCCCCTCCATCGTCAATCTCCGCTACTACAAAGAACTTCTCCTCTCTCCCCTCTCATCAGAGCTCCTCACTACAACTATTCTCCAATGAATTCCACCCGTCTTTATCCCCCACCACTCTGGTAACTCTACACTTGCCCCAACACATCAGGTTTTCACCAGTCTTTTCAAAAGAGCAACCCTGAAAAACCCATACTCTCCAGGATAGCTTTACAACCCACACACTAGTACCCCCACCAACCTACGTATACGCGGACCCCGCATATGCATGTCCCCCTGCCACCCTTCACCTCTGTCGTCTCCTCCATTCTTCCCTTGCAGATTGTAAGCCCGCCCCTCGTCGGTCAGGGGTTCCTCTTTCCTCCCTGTTTTCAGTTTACATAGTCAGTTTTGATTCACCATCTCGTAACATTTGGTTCCACATTTGTACAATGTACTGTAAATTCTTTCCCCTTAAGATGTTCAGCGCCCTGGAAATTATAATGAGCGCTCTAAAAAGTAAATAAAATAATAATAATAATAATAATAATAATTAATCAGGATACCAGTTTAAATGGCCATTAAGGACCTGCTCTGCAGGATCAGATTTTTACATGTTTACCCAGGCTGCACTAGAGAGCATCAGAGAAGGTGTAACTCATGCCACGGCTGCTCTATAGAGATACTCATAGTGTGTCCAAGCAGGCTTGCTCTAGAGGATCATTAGGAAGTGCAATGTCAGGGAGTCTTTGCTCTTAAGAGGAAATCCAAGAGGTGTAAACATGTTCCAGTTGACATGCACTAAGAATGTATCGAGGGGTACATGTCAGCTGCTCTAAGATGTAAACTAGGAGTACATGAGTCCAGGCTGCTCAAGCTGGCTTCATAGTTGTGCACCATTCAGGCCTGCTCTAAGAGGATCAGAGGTATACAGCCAGGCTGCGCTCCTAGAGGAGATACAGAAATGGGTGCATTCACTGGCTTGCTCTAGAGTGATCAGAGGTTGTAAAACCTACAATGTCCACGGCTGAGGTCGGGAGGATCAGAGGTGTAACATGCCAGTTGCCTGGTACCGGGAGGATCAGAGGTGTACAGCCAGGGGTCTGCTTACTAGAGAGGGATTTCAGAGGTGTATCTATGCTAAGGACGCGCTGCTTCTAGATAGGTATCAGAGGAGTACATGGCAGTCCATTGCTACTATAGGATCCTTAGAATGTGTACATGTCTACAGGCAGCTCTAGAAGGATCAGAGGTTGTGCATGGCCTAGGCTGCATATCTTTACGATGCTGTTCATAAGGTGGCAAAGGGCCCAAAGGCTGCTCTAGGCAGGCGACAGAAGGTGTGAGGGCAGCCAGAGCTGCCTCTAAGAGGATCAGAGGTGTAACATGCCAGGCTTTGGTCGGGGAGGATCAGAGTGTACAATCCTAGCGCTGCTACCCCTAGGAGGATCAGAGGGTGTACATGTCAGCTGCTCCTAGTCAGGATAATCCCAAGAGGTTTGTAACAATGTCTTCAGGCTGCTCTTATAGAAAGACAGAGGTTATTATACAAAAGCAAGGCTTGTGCTCCAGAGGATCAGACTGAGTGTAACAATGTGTCCAAGGCTGCTCTTCAAGAGGAATCAGAAAGGTATCCTGATTGTCCGAGGCTTTGCTCTAGAGGGAATGCAGAGGTGTAAACATGTCAGGGTCTGCTAGCTTAGAGGAGATCAGGAGTTGGTGGCAATGCCTTGAGAGCTGGCTCCAGGTGAGAATCAAGAACACGCTGGTTTCATTGTTCAGACCTGCTCTAGAAGAGGGCATCAGTAGGTGTACTCACATAGCACAAGTGACTGCTCCTAAGAGGAATTCAGACGTGTAGGTTGCATGCGCTCAAGGCATGCCTCTTTGAAGCGGCGATCCAGACCGATTGTACATGACCAAGGCATAGCTACTAAAAGTACGCGGAATCAGAAAGTAAACCGCGTGTTACCATGAGCGATTCATGCATGAGCTCAGAGGGATCAAGGAGGGTGTAACATGCCCAATTGAGCATCATCGACAGGATCTAGTGAACATAATCCCCCAGGCTACTCTAGCAAGGATCCCAGAGCAATTTAACACACATGCCAGTCGAGAGCCTCAGATGAGAAATCAAGAGTGTCTACCAATGTCAGGCCGCTCATAAGAGAGTACACTTCCAGAGCTACAGTACAAGATGCCAATGCAGCGCTCGAACTTATGATGATCAGAAGGTTTGAGCAGCTGGCTGTGGGAGGACTACAGAGGTGTAGCAGTCTCATGGCGTGCTCTACGAGGACATCCAGAGGATGCGTACATAGATACAGGACTTCACTCATAAGAGAATCAAGACGGTGCTACAATGCCAGATAGCTTCTGATGAACAGATATTCAGAGGCTTGTTAACAAATGCCAAATCTGCGCGCGCATCTAGAGGATCAGATAGGTGTAACAATGTCCAAGACTTAGACTCTAGAGAGATCAAGAGTAGTACATGTCAGCTGCTACTAGAGACAGATCAGAGGTGAATACATAGACTTGCATTAGCGGACTGCGACTCTAAGAATCCAGAAGGATAGCGTACATGCCAAGAGCCTGCCCTCATAGTAGGATCATAGCGAGTGCTATCATGCAAAGAGCCTGCTCTATGACAGTAGATCAGAGGATGTACATGTCAGGCGGCTGCTCTAGGAGTCATCAGAGGATGTGGCAATGCGCTGGCTGAGTCGGAGAGGATCAGAAGGTGTACATGATCGGCCGCTACTAGAAGGGAACAGAAGGCTGTCTACATGCCGGGCTGCTCTAGGGATCAGAGGTGGCAGGGGGGTTTCTAGGGATAGAGGGGGGGCATGTAGGTCCTAGAGGATCAGAGGTGTGCATGCCTGGCTGGTCGGGAGGATCAGAGGTGTACATGCCAGGCTGCTCTAGAGGATCAGAGGTGTACATGCCAGGCTGCTCTAGAGGATCAGAGGTGTACATGCCAGGCTGCTCTAGAGGACAAAGGTGTGCATCCCTGGCGGTCGGGAGGATCAGAGGTGACATCCCGGGCTTCAGAGGATCAGAGGTGTTACAGCCGGGCTGCCTAAGGTCAGGGTGAAATTTGCCAGGCTGCCTGAGGATCAGAGGGGGGCCCTGTCAGGCTGGTCGGGAGGTCAAGGTGTCTGCCGGGCGCTCTAGAGGACAGAGGGTAATCCCGGTCTTAGGGATCAAGGTGTACATGCCGGGCTGCTCTAGAGGATCGAGGTGTCCCATGCCGGCTGCCTAGAGGATCAGGTGTGCATCCCAGGCTGCTTAGGGGTCAAGGTGTAATGTCAGGCGCTCAGGGGACAGGGGTTTGTACATTCAGCTGCTCTGGGGGTCGAGGGGGGGCACCAGGCTGGTCGGGAGGATCAGGAGACATCTACAGGATAAGCTAGCGACCTCCAATGATCTGGATAAAAGTATAGGGCAGGCTCATGAAGTTGTTCTAGATGACAAACAAACATGCCTGGGAAACAGGGGGCGTGTCCCAATCCCCTTAATTGTGACAGTAGCTTAGGGCCCCGGGAGCCTGCGGATGGGTCCATTTTATAGGGTCACTCCCCTGAAAAAGATCTCATGTTGTGTATCGTATGGGCTGACTTACATGATACCAGTATTTGTGGCAAAATTGTGGTTCATTTTGGGGCCTTTTCCCCTTGAAGCCCAAAATTGTCGAGGGGACAAGATGGTAGGGTTGGGTGTGCCCCCGGGTTCCCCCCGGGGTGAAAAGGGTTTAGGGGTCTTTTTTTCTTACACCCGCAGCAGAATAATTAAGACCAAACATGCGGAGTTGGAAATCCCATTAAAATTCGGAGAACATGAAGAAATGATGGGTGAAGACTCCGCGCATCCAGCAGCCGGGATCTGAGGCCGCTCAGGAGTCCTGCTCAGGCAATGAAGTTACTGTTCCTGCAAATAGTTTCTAAGTAATCAAATTGTTACAAATGTCTCCTGGTGACTCAGCAGATGGAACTATAGGGGGGCGCTCCGCAGCCTAGGCCCGCTGCTTTTTCCCTCATAGTTTGCCACCATTCAGCCCAGGCCCTTTCCGCAGCGTAGAAAACTCTGCCCCCAATGTAAGGGGCTAGATCAGGGGCCCTGAAACTTGCGCCTGATGTTCTCTCAATGCTGGATGGCAATGTGGGAACTTTTTTTAATAATACTTTTTAATTAATCCCTTCTACACCCAACCACTAAATCATCTATCTACAAATAAATTTTCCATATTATCCATCACACCATCTAACATCATTTCCACCCCACAACACCCATCCATCTGTAATCCCTATTTCTATTATCCATCCATCTGTCTATCTCCTATCTATATATCCATCTATCTATCTCCTATCTATCTATCCATCTATCTATCTATCTGTCTATCTATCTCCTATCTATCTAATCTCTAACATGATCTATGAAAACCCCTCTTTAAAAACCCTACTAGACCCAAAAATAAAGAGGCAAATAAAGCTTGTTCAAAAAACCTCCAAAGGGTGTTCCGTCCGGGTGAAGGGGATGTTCCCACCCCTTTTATAGAATAGAGAACGTATATTTTTTTAAATTTTAAAAAATACTGTTTATTTTTTTCCCTGATGGAAATTTTTCTATTTTAAAATTAAGGGGAAAAGGTGGAAAAGTGTTTTCAAGGGGGAAAGGAAGGGACCTGTGATTTGTGACGGGGAAACCTTAGGTTTTTTATAATGCCAGGGGAGGGTAAAATGAAAAAAAGGGGGAAAGGGGTTTATAGATGGTATATAAAGGTTTGTTTTTAATGAAAATTACCGAAAAGCGCGAGAGATCGCGCGAAACCTTTTAGGGCCCCAAAAATTTTTTTTTAAAAAATAAGTTTTTATGTACGTGTATTGTTTTTTATATTTTAAAAGATTTGAAAATTGGGAAAACCTCTCCTTGCAACTCCAAATTTAAGGGGCGCGGAAAACTCCTTTGGGGGTTTTTTTTTGAAAAAGTTTCCCAATTTTTGCCCTCTTTATTTTTTGGTTTTTTAAAATTTTTTTAAAACCCAAAAATTGCTAAAAGGGTAAAGTGAAATAAAGGAAAGGGGGCTGCTGAAGATTCAAGTAAGTTTTATAAACTGCTTTGGGCCCCATTGAGTAAAAAGGGAATCGGTGAGCCAAAAAGGGGGAAAAATTGATTTTTTAAAAGTTTTTTATTGGAAGTAATACACAAATCTGGCCCCTTTTTTGTCTTGATTTTGTTTTCCGGGGTGTTCGACCCAAAAATTTTTTGGAATATATTTGCCCCAAAAACCCGGTGTTGGGACAAAAAGGCAGCAAAACAATACCCGTTTTGTTTCAAGACACACGGAAGGGGACCAAATAAGGGAAATCTTTTTGCTTTTTGGGGGCCGGGGAAAATTTGGGGGAAATAAAAAAACTCAAACAGAGGTTTTTGTGGAATAAAACCAGAAGAGACAAAAATGTTTTTTTAAAAAATAGCGCTTTTTTAAAAAAGGAGTCAAAATAATTGAATCAAACCCCAAATTTATTAAATGGAAGATTTTTGTTATTATATGTGAAAGATTTTTTGATCCCTAGGGGTTTAAGAATTTTTTAAACCCTTCCCAAGGGGAAATTTATAGATCCCAAATTTTGAAAAAATTTTTTGGTTGGGCCCAACCAAAAATACATGTCTTTTAAATCTTATAAATTTATTAATGAAAAAAGAAAAAAAAATTTGTGGGGAATTTGGGGAAAGCGGATTAGTGAGTGGGGGTAAAAAAAATTTAAAAAATTTATAAAAAAACCAATAAATTTTAAAAGGGGAAAAAAAAAAATGAAAAAAAAAAAAATGTGCAAAAATTATAAATTTTAGAAAATCATAAATAGGAAACTATATAAACCCTTGGGGAAATAGAATAAAATTTTTTTCCAACACAAAAAAGGGGAAGCCGGGTTATAGATAGGGCAGAAATAAAAGCAGGGGGAAATGAGGGGTGAAGAAAAGGGGCCCCCCACTATGGAAAGGGGAAAAAATACCCCCGGGTTGTTGGGCCGGGAAAAAAAATTTAATATATCTTTTAAAGAAAGGGAATTTTGCGAACATATGCGACAGTAGTTAAAAATAAAGGACAAAAAAAAATCCTAGCCCAGAATGGAACCCCAGAAATAGGAATAAAAATAAAACAAAAAAACCTGGTCCGCATATGGGAAATAGAAATCAGAAAGTTTACAAATACCCAGGTGAAAAAAAAATTTCCCAAAAAGGTCACTTTAGGGTTTAAAGGGGTTTTTTACTAACATGAAAAACCCTCCAAAATTGGATATATCCTTTACATCTAAAGATAGATAGTTTTCAAACCCACTCAAACCCAAAAAAATTTCCACACGGGTGACAAAAAACCGGGGAA
This sequence comes from Phyllomedusa bahiana, assembly GCA_025379985.1. Taxonomy (NCBI): domain Eukaryota; kingdom Metazoa; phylum Chordata; class Amphibia; order Anura; family Hylidae; genus Phyllomedusa; species Phyllomedusa bahiana. The sequence continues at coordinate 77,424 of JAODAL010003099.1, forward strand.
AATTTTACGGTGGAAAAAAAACCAGTTTACCAGCACCCCAAATTTTAAAACCCCCCCGTCTTTTTTGGGGTTTAAAAACCCAGTTTTAAACATCCAAAGTCCCAACAGGGGAAATTTCCTTTCTAACCCCCATAATACTTCCAGGGAAAAGCAAAAAAACGAAAATTAGAAAGAGGGGAAAATTAGGGCTTCCCCAGAAACCCAAAAGAGGCTCAGAAGCTTTAGACCCCAAAAAAGAACAAAATAAAAGGGAAAAAAGAGTTCCCAATCCAGTAAAAATTTTTCCCAAATTTACAAAAAATAAATTTAAAACCGTAAAAAGAAATAGAGGTACTCCCAAAAAGGTTTAAATTTTTTGCCCAGAAAACGCTATAGAACCTTTGGAGTTTTTAAACCCGACCTCCAAAAGAAATTGTCAGAAAAGGGGGAACTCTCCAACGTTTTTTTTCCATACAGAAAAAAAAAAACAAAAAAAAAATTTGGGAAGGAGGAGAGTGAAAAGACCCAAGCATGGGAAGAAAACCCAATATTATCCCCCAAGGCATCTTTCTATCCTTTTGGGGCACGGGGGCCATTATGGGGGGTTTGGGGTTTTTTAAAAAGGGTAAGGAAGGGGACCTGGGGAAAATTTAAAAAAGGAAAAACCCCAAATTTTATAAGGGAAAATCTGACAAATGGTGCAAAAAAAAGGGCAGAAAAATCCCAAAAAAAAAAATAAGATTATAATAATTAGAAATGGGACCAAGGGGGATCTATAGTATTTGGCAAGACACTGATATTTTACAAAAAAAGGGGATGGAAACATTTTGGAAAAACCAGTATACTCCCAAAGGGGTAGACCCCAAAGTATATTTTTGAGCCCCAAAATAAAATTTTTTGGAGTTTTTAGATTTAGCTCAATCCTGGGGAAAATTATCGCAAAAAAGGGGAAAAGAAAAAGCCCCTGTATAAAAAAGAAGCCAAAACCCATTCTTTATCACCTCCCCAAAGGTACAAAAGGAAAAAAGGAAAACCCTTTCCGGGAGGGCCAATTTTTTTCGGGATAGGGTCCCCCCTGGAAAATTTTGCCCAAGGTATATAGTTTATACACCTACACCCGAAAGTGCAAAAACTGGCTAGTTCCCTGAAGGATTCAGATCAGAAAAATCGGGGAAACCAGTAGATATGGAATGGGGGATACATTTTTTTCCTCAACCATGGACCCCTCAGTTTATACTCCAATATAGAGCATCAAAGGGGGGATCCAAGCGGTCAGATTTTTACCTTTTTGGATGGGGGGTTTTAAAGCCCTCAGGGGAAGGTTAAAAAGTTTTTCCCTTTTGGAGGGTCTGAGAACTCCTTGGAAAAAATTTCTTTGAATTTTGAGGGATTACATTACCATCACGGGTTTGGGGCACGGCGATGGGGACCGGGGGGTTCCCCCTTTTCGCTGGCCAATCTATTCAGGGGGGCCCCCTTGGGGAAAATTTTGTAAACCCTCTGGGACTAAAACCCCCATATGGGTTTAAAAAATTTGTATACTATAGGAGGTTTTTTCAAACGTTTTGATATTTTTGGGAAAAGGTTTCCCAAAGGGAAAAGAAGCCCCAAAAATTCCTTGAGTCCCAAAATTTACAAATTCAGCAAAATTTCCGCTTTCCCCCCCGGGAAATAAATGTTCCCAAATACAATTTTTGATTTGGGAATTTTAAATACAAAAAAAAGGGAAAAATTTTTGCACAAAACCTTTTTCAAACAAAGAAATTTCCCAAACAACTATGCCCCACTTTCAAGAAAACCCTTAAAAGGGGGAAGGGATGGAATATACCTTTTGGCCCCGGGGTTCCGGGGGAATTCGGAAAACTGAAACCCACATGAGATTTATAAAGAAAGGCAGAGTTTTTCTGACGGAAGGTTTTGGAAAAAGGGGTATCCCAGATTTTTTAATAGAGGGGGGGCGAAAAATTTAAGGGCTGAAAAAAGGGGACCCCCAAAAAAAATATTCTCAAAAATAAAACCCAAAAAGAAATAAAAAAATTTTTTAAAATGGAAATAACTTTATTAGCCCCGTACTCCTCGCAGCATAAAGGCCCTGTATAAAAATTTTAAAAAAAAACCATTGGAAAATTTTTAAAACCCAGACCTATTTTTAAAACCCCATTTATTACAGAAAAACCAAAAATGGGTTTACGGGCCGACACAAATTTTTAAAAAATATGATTGCTCCATCAGGGCGAAAAAGGTTTATAGGAGATTCCAGGAGGAAAAAGAAAAAGGAAAAATGGGGGTCTTTGCATGTGGGGTTTCCCCCACTTGTAAGCCTGTGAATGCAAAAAGGGGGAGTTTGATTTCCCCACCCAAATTTCAAATTTAAAAAAAAATTTTAAAAAATCAAGCATAATTTTCCCTTGAAAAATCTTTTTTATTTTTGTTTACCTTATTACTTGGCAGTTGCGGCAAACAGAAATTTTGGGAAGGAGGGGCCCAAAAATTTGTCGCAAGCATGAAAAACCCACGGGTTCAACATTAAAAAAAAAGTAAGATGTATATTCCCCCAACCCTTTGGTCTGAAGAACACTCAGAGGGTGAATATACATTAAAAAGTGCAAAAACCCAAAAGATTTATCAGGGGAAAACAAAGTGGATAGGCCCGCAGTCATTGATTAAAAGGGGAAAGTACTGGATATTCAAATTAAACCCCCTTTTCCCCCAAAGGGGTTAAAAGAAGGGGGAAAGGAAAAAAACAAGTTAAAGGGGTTCCCCTTTTAAATAAGGAAAAAACGAAAACAGGAACTAATTTAAGGGTTTTAAAGGGGAAATAGAACGTTTTATTTAGTTTTTTTTTTTTTTTTTTGTGTTGTGTTTTTTTTTTGAGGGTATATATTTATTTAAAAACGAGATGTTTTTAAAGCAGGGAAAAAAACCAGTGAAAGTCAGAGCGCAATTTTGGACGTGAGCAGCGCACTTGGGGGCTTTGGCCTCAGATTTGGGGGGGAAGTGGGTGGGGGAAAAGAGGAACTTCCCCCCTAAGTTTGTGGGTTTCCCTCCCTGGAAAAGGGGTGGGGTTTGCCCCGTGCTTATTAAAAAGAGAACGTATATGTTTTAAAATGTCTAAAATTGTTTTTTGTTTAATTTAGGGGAAAAAAATGTCTATTTTAAAAAATTTAAAGGGAAAAGTGGGAGATAGTGGACCCAGGAGAAAGGAAGGACCCGTGATTTGTGACAGGACCTTGGATTTTATAAAAAAAAGGGGGGGGTAAAATGCCCAAAAAAGGGAGGGGTTTTTTAGAGGGGATATTAAAAGGTTTTTTTTTAGAGAATTTACTCTGATGAAACGCGAGGAATGCGCGAAAACGCGTTGAGGGGCCAAATTCTTTTTTGAAAAGTTTTTATGGATCGTGTATTGTTTTTTTTATATTAAAAGATTTGCAAATAGGAAACTCTCCCCTTGGGAACTCCAATTTTAAAAGCGCGGAAAAACTCCTTTGGAAGTTTTTTTTAACAAGCTTCATTTGCCCCTTTTTTTTTTTTGGATTTTATTTTTCCCCCACCCAAAAAGTGCTAAAGGGTAGTGTATAAAGGAGGGGCCCCCTTTTTCCCCCAAATTTAAGTAAGCTTATAACTGGTTGTCCATTGAGTACAACCGAATCAGGGGACAATAGAGGGGGAAACCCGATTTTTTAAAAATTTTATTGGGAAATAATACACTATCTGTGCGCCCCCCTTTTTTTTCTGATTTTGTTTTTTTCCGGGGTTTTCAGCCAAATTTTTTGGAAATATACCTTCGATGAAAATATTCCTGCATTCTCCCTGTTATGTTGGAGGGATTTCCCATCTTAGCATTTTTAAAAACAGTGAATTCCCCTTTTTTTAAAAAACTCTCTGCAACCTGCCTTTAAAAACACAATGTGATGACCATCATTCGTTCTTATCCCAAAACGGTTTTTAAAATTCCCTTAGGTGCTGCTGGGCCCATTGGGAATTCATTTTAAGGGGGGTTTAGACAAGGGGGCACCCCTTTGTCAATGCCGCCCCCCCCCCCCCCAAACAAAAAAGGTTTTTAAATAAAAATGTGAAGTAAGGGCCATATGTATGAACTTGTTTAGGTCTAAAACTCTCTCTTTTGCCCATAGTAACCTATGGGCAAAAAAGTGAGTTTTAGACCTAAACAGGTTCATTCATGTGGCCCTAAATGTTTAAAAATTAAAAAAAATATATATCTTTTTTATTTCTGATGAAGTAAAATATAAAAACAATACTATATAGAAACTTAACACTATACAGAATTTGGCATCACCATAGCCCAAAAACTTTGTTTCCTCTAGAAGTGGACATGTGAACACTGCAGCCAATCGCTGGATATAGAGAGCCACCGTGAGGGGCGCTGCACAGTCACACGTCTATATCAGGAAAGACCAGATGAATTAAGGTCAGTGTGACACATTTTATCTATTTAAAACCATTCTAAGCAGTTTTTCAAAAAAATAAATATTTAAAGGGATTTTGCCACAATCAAAATTCATGGCTGAAAGCCACAGCACAGACTGACGAGCCGGTCGCACTTGCGCAGTCACTTTCCATTCTGTTCCATGGGAGTTCAGAAGAGCGGTGTGTTTGTCTCTGTTCCAAACTCCTATAGAATAGAATAGAGAGCCGTGCACAAACATGACCAGCTCTCCAGTCTGCACTGTGACTTTCGGGGGCCCGTTCCAAAGATAAATTTGGGTCCCAGAGGTGAGACCTGCACCTATTAGACAATGATGGCATATCCTAGCAATATGCCACCATTTTCTATTGTGGTAAAACCCCTCCAAGAGGCTGGTGAGGAGCAGTTTTCAATTCTTGCCTCTGCATTCTCTTTGCCAATCCTTTTTTTTTTTTTTTTTTTACTTTTGTGTCTACAAAGCAGTTTAAGGATTTGTTTTGTTGCAGGAAAAGCTGTAGATTTCTTATTGGGGTGTACAGTATGTAGGAAATGCATGAAAAAAGTTATACTGTTGTTTTTTTCGTTATTTTTTTTTTTTTTTAATTTAGTGTTTATTAAACATTTTCTTATAACAGAGACAAAAACAAAATCTCACAATCACATCCCATAAGGAGGTACAATGATGAAGGCATGATCAACAATGCATGTCTGTTAATGAAAAGAGACAAAAAAAGAAAAAAAAGGAAAGGTATACAGACATATGCAGATACCACTTAGGACTGTGAGAGTAAGGCCTCGTTCACACGGCTTATTTGCCAACGGACTGGCGCCGTATTCCGCGCCAGATTTGCGCTTCAATACGGCGCCAATCCGTCGGAGTCATTACGGTAATCCACTGCTCTCATAGAGAACAGTGGATTCCGTTTGCTCCTCCCCGCTCGGCAAATCCGCCGCGGGGGGAGAAAGTGACATGAAACATTATTTACGGCGCGGACGCGCCGTTTAACAATGCATTGTCTATGGGGCCAGGAGCGGCGCCCCCGCCGCGCTCCGGCCCCGCCCCCGTCCCGCCCCGTATTCACGGCGGATTTTTGCGCACAATACCGCGCACAAATACCGCGGCAATAAGCCGTGTGAACACGGCCTAATAGTACAACCAGGTCAAGAAAATAACAAAGAGAACGTTATTTTTTTCAATTCCATTTACTTGTATGGCTGAATACCTTTCTCTAAGATATTTCTTTTTCTACTGTTTCAAGATTTTGTATTCAGTTAAAATTATTTAAAACAGTTTTTATTGCATTCAATATTTTTTAGTCTCTTAGGGAACTTTAATGTTTCTTTTTATTTGTAAACTATAATGCCCTATGTTTCTATGATTTTAGATGATTACCTCTTCATTGCCAGGCATTTGTTGGGGGAAACTGGGCAGCAGGCATTAAGGGGGACATCTATGAGAAGGTTTTTCACCCTTTTTCTGGCGTACAATGCACCTAACTGAGCCGGCTACGATGTCTAATGCGCCTAATGAATGTGTTAGGTGCATTGTTCGTAAGACTCGACACTTTCAAATGCGCCTAACATGAGGGGTGTTCTGGGGGCGTTCTGGGGGCGTGTCTGCCTGAGCTTGAGGAGTGGAGGTGGAGCTAGATTTGCTGTAAGGGGCAAAAATGTCCAATATTTCTCCACTTACACCAGTACAATAATAAAAAGTAATTTCTGATAATTATCAAACTGTATAAAATTAAATTATTTAAATTTAATGAAAAATGAGATCATATAAAATTAATATAAAAATGTATAATGTCCCCAAAATATAGAAATATCTCCTATAAAATATATTTAAAATTCATAGAATCGTAAACTAATTTTACATTAAATAACCCACAGATTATGTTGTTCAGATTTTACATTTTTACTACATTAAATTTGAAATTTATTTTTGCTGCTCTCACCCTTTATTCTGCATACAGCAAGAGCCAGCATAGCACAGGTATTGCTGGGACCTGTGGTCCTTCAAGCAGGATCAGTCCCATAGTTTCTCTTCACTGACATGCAGTTCTAATGACTTTTCTCTTATTTCTAGCCTATCTATAGCCTTTATACATGTTAGGCGCATTACTTACATGTTAGGCGAGGCGCGTCGAACTTTGGACTCCATTTATGATCGCACAAAAACCACTTTCATACATCAGGCGCATTATACACTGAAAACGAGACTTGACTATTCACTTCGACGCGTCTCCCTTCGTACATGTAACCCTAAGACTGGACAGCTGGATTTTAACTACATAGCATATTAATTTAATTTCCCAATCGAATTTATTGGAAAACTCCTAACGGAAGAACGTTAATGGAAAATCTGCAATAACATTTTATCGTTGTGGATTTTCCAGCGGAAATGCAATTGCAGATTTTAAATAGTTTTTTTTAACCTGTACGTGAACCTGCAGCATTTCTGTCTAATGTGAAGGAACCCTAAAAAAAACAATTACAGGAAATCTTGATTTAAATTTTTACTATTCCTGGCCAAATATTTGGCAGCCTGTATAAATATGTGACAGATTTATCTTAGTGGCTCATGCTGCTTGATCATTTTGGCTTATCTTTAGACTCGTCAAGCTTCTTTAGACCAACTATTAGTTGCTACTTTCCCTAACTGAATATTGTCACAGTGTGGCCATGCCCCGTTCCCCGTAAATCCATGTCACTACTAGATAAGTCATGCCTTCTCTTCAGAGCAAAACAAATAACTATGTTCTCTGGGCGCTCTCAAAGGGAATGTGTAATCAAAAAATGACTTAGTGTTTTACTCCCGTTTTTATGTTAAACACATTTTTTAAGAATTTTTTTCTTCAAATTTTCCATATAATTTTCAATATTTTTTACAATTTTTAAGTCATGTAGTTTTCACTTTGGCCACTAGGTCTAATAATAGTCTGAGACTTACTGTTCTATATAGAGAGATTCTCACTAGTCTCCTCATTATCAGTACAAGCAGGATTACACTGAAAGGAGACACCAATGTGTATAGATAACACAGGATCCACCAGTCACAATAGGACATGTCACAGCTCTCCCTCTTCCCCTCCCTGCACTGACTTCTTCCCAGGTCACAGAGCATGCCTAGAAAACTCTCCTATAGAAGTCAAAGGGACTGAGTCAGTCTTAAGGCTTCTATGTGCATGAAGCTGCTGTAAAGCACCTCTCTAAATGCTGTTAAAGCAGTCCAGGCAAGAATGCTTTCCCCACCATCATATTTAGACAAGTGAATTGAGAAATCTACCATCAGAAAATAAAAACGGCAAAGAAAAAATAATATGGATCAGGGTCTTGTATTAAGGAGTAAAAAAAATAAAAATTGGCTACAAATTCCTTTTAACTGATATGTTGTCAAGTGTAAATCTAAAGATATAATATATGGGTTCCCTTCAAATTTTTAACTCAAAGACTCCTTAAGATACTCTTCTTAAAAGTATGTTGGTTATCTCAGCCACTCGACTAGCTGTCCACTTTTGGTATATCAGTCCTTTAATAACAGAATAGGCCAGACATTTAATATTTTCACTGAGTATCGCTCCCCTGGTTCTCAAAATGGGATCTCCACCTCCCTCAAATTGTGCAAATATATATAGCAGAACCGGTAAAAATCAATTCTTGCAATTCAGTGCGTCTTCATAAAAACACTGACATTCAACCGTAATATACAGTGTGTCAAATTTGTAAACATAATGTAAGAGGCTAATACTCAGACTTATTGTTGCAGCCGTCCATGCCGTTCAGTAGTGTCCATGAATATGCTCCCAGATCGGTGAGCAGGAGATACTGACATCCAGAGCTGAGCTGAACGCACAGCCGTGCGACGTTTCGGGGAAAGCTCCTCCCCTTCCTCAAGTGGCTTGACAGTATTTATGAAACCTAATAATATCCAAGTTATCCTTGTAATTGCTGCAATCCATAAAATACATTTTTGAACTTACTTTTCTGCAAAAATATTGTATTTTTTCACAATTTTTGCCATCTCCGCAAATATTTTCAAAATAACCAAAACCTTTATTTATTTTAATTTTTTTTTTAGCATAACAAGGTATCAAACAGTTGCCTGGATAGTAAAATAAAGAAGTTAAGATCAGTCTGATCCTAAAGCCAAAAAGATACAGTTTGCACCTAATAGTACTATGCAAAAGTTTTAGGCAGGTGAATCCTGTATTATAATTCTGCATTATAAGAATGCTTTCAAAACTAGGAGTATAAATCTAAAATAGTTTATTTTTATCATTTAACAAAATGCAAAGTGAATGAACAAAAGAGAAACAACAATTAAATGAATATTTGGTGTGATGGTCCTTTGCCTCTGGAGTCTTGGAATTAATTATGTGGTCCCACAGAGTGCTGATCTCATCATCATCCATTCTGTCTGGGGTTACATGAAGGGACAGAAGGATCTGAGCAGCTACATCCACAGAAGAACTTCTCCAAGATGTTTGGAACAACCTCCCTGCTGAGTTTCTTCAGAAATTGTGTACAAGTACCTAGAAGAACAGGCAAAGGAGGTCACACCAAATACTGATTTCACTTCACTTTTGTTCATTCCTTCAGGCACTATCATCACTTCTAGGACTCTAGAGGTGTTCATACCAAATATTGATCTGATTTTGATTTCTCTTTGGATGTTTATTGAGCACATCCAAATTATTTGTATAATGTCTGAGTATATACATTAACAGAGATCAAAAATTATCACTCAGGTATACAGATTACCAACTCATTATACAAGAATATCTAAGATTTGACTCGTCGGTTATGCTAATTTTTTATATTTATAACTTAAGTAAACAGGTATAACAAATAAACATCAAAATTTAAGTTTGCGGAGTATTCTGGTTAGGGTTCACTTTCTCCCTTGTTCCGTAAGTCAAAAGGATTTGTAGTGTATGACTGATGCAATGTCTCACTACATCAATTCAGCTCAGTCCTGTTTTCTCAGTTTAATTTTTGAATTCAGGGGCGTGTTTGCTGGCTTCTACTAGGCTGCTGTAGAAGCCAGGTCTGTAGCTATAGTGACCATTGCTGGTAGCCTATCATGAGAGATCAAACAGGTCTGTAGCTATAGCTACCAGCGCTGGCAGCCTATTAGGAGAGATCAAACAGGTCTGCAGTTATAGCAACCAGTGCTGGCAGCCTATCAGGAGAGATCAAACAGGTCTGTAGCTATAGCAACCTGAGGAGCTGATGCAGCCCATACAAGAGGAGATATCTCAGAATAGGTAGGACACTGTTAATGGACACATATGGCAAAGTGACTTGTTTTTGCAAGATCTTTAACATAAAAAGCAATCCTTGTAGTGAGACAACCCCTTTCATTGTTATTAGTATTTTAAGAGTCTGGGGAACAGCTTTAACTTGTGCCAGTTCTATTAGTGATATTATTTTTAGTGATAGTTCGTCTTTGCTCTATTACTGTCTCCATTTTTGGTATTATTCACCATGTCTGGCAGAAAAGCGTTAACCAAAAAGAGAGTAGGCTACTCTTTTAGATTGTAATAGTACTTTTTAACTATAGCAAGATAACCATCTGAGCTCCCTAATAGCATTCATCAGCTCTATAACCAGTAATGCGGTCCTCCATGCATCCCAACTAAACTATTAACACTTTTATTTTTTAAAGTAATCTCACTTTACAGCATTTTACACACCTGCCTTAAACTTTTATACTACTGGACACATATTTTACGTAATTTGAACTGTAAAATCTTACGTTTGATGCTTAGTGGACAGTTTAAAAAAAAAAAAATCTAAACAAAATTTTACACAAGTGTTTACAATCTTCCCTATAAGGTAAGTAATATGCAAATATACATAACTCTGTAAAAACTACTCATTTTCATAGAAGGAAAAACACAAATGTTGTAAGCACTGGGTTGTTCCCTGGAGGTTCAAAATTATATTTTCTAATGTGGTTTCTATAACTGGTTAATAAAAAATAATAAAAGTTTCAGTCACTTTCTGACCTTTGTTATTTAAAGTCCACATCCCTTATTACTACCATCGCATTATTGCTTCAGTACACCTATGTTTAAAAAAAGCAACTTTGCAAGTAGTTTAGTTAAAAATATCCTACTACAGGCAGTCCTCGGGTTACCTACGGGATAGGGACTGTAGGTTTGTTCTTAAGTTGAATTTGTATGCAAGTCGAAACGGGTATATTTATCTAATGCAGGCATCCTCAAACTGCGGCCTTCCAGCTGTTGGAAAACTACAACTCCCATTATTCCCACTGTTATATAAATGCATGATGGGAGTTGTGGTTTCCCAACAGCTGGAGGGCCGCAGTTTGCGGATGAATGATCTAATGTAACGCCAGCACAAAATATTTTCTTTTTTAGCTTTGGATAGTGCTGGGTAGGATTTTAAAATTTGTTTAGCTGTCTGTGCCCATATTTAAAAGATTTCACCTCACTTTCTGTCTCTTATTTGCAGCTGTGGCATGCTGGCACTTGTAGTTCCACAGCTACTAGCTGCTGTGGAACATGGAACTACAAGTGCCAGCATGCAACTATAGCACATGTTAAACACATGTACTAATCAGCACCCATATAATTAGTACATATGAGGTGTGGAATGTTGACACTTGTAGTTCCACAGCTAATATTGGCAGCATACTACATAAGTACGAATTGTATGGGTACCGCTACTTTACCGTGCTGTATTTTACATTGGAGACAGCAATAAGAACAGACCTGCCATTCCCAGCATAAGCCAGGTGGAAGTTAGAAAAAGAGCTGCTTTGCTGTGCCGACCACAAGACACGGTGGGCAGAGGAAGACTTGTGACGTTATTACGGGGTGTGACTCAGAGGGTGAAGTCAGCCCACTAGGCAGTCTTCGTTTGTAACTAGGGGACAGATGTAATTTGAAACGTCTGTATTTGTTTCTACATCTCCTGTGTAGAATTATGGGCCACATGTATGAAAACTGACTAGGTACCACACCCATGTGCATGAGACCTTAAAGGGTATGTCCATCTTAATTGCTACTGTTTCAGTGCAACTAGAATAAAAAAAAGGATGAACTCTACAAATAGTCTTGATTAAAAAAAAATCAATCATTTCCTGTCCACAGCTCCTCTGCAGAACTATAGGGGACATGTATGAAAACTGTTTAGGTCTAATACAATCTTTGTTGCCCATAGCAACCAATCAGAGCACCCCTCTCATTTCATATAGTGCTCTGGAAAAATGAAAGGAGCGTTCTGATTGGTTGCTATGGGAAGCAAAGTGAGTTTTAGACCTAGACAGTTTTCATACATGTGACCCTATGTGTAGCTATGGTAACAGAATACAAAACAACCCTGTGTCGTCTAATGCTGCAGCCATCTTGCTATCCAGCATTGAATGTATGCTCGCAAGAAATGTGAGACCGATGAAAGAAAGTATGATTGCAGTATCAGAATACACAGTGGTTGTCTGTAGTCTGTAGCTATGGAGACACATAGGGCTACATGTATGTGAAAACTGTCTAGTTCTAAGACTTTCTTTGTTGCCCATAGCAACCAATCAGAGTGTTCCTTTCATTTCATATAGTGCTCTGAAAAAATGAAAGGGGAGCTCTGTTTGGTTACTCCGGGGGCCACATGTATGAAAACTGTCTTGGTCTAAAATTCACTTTTTTGCCCATAGCAACCAATCACGGGGCCCCTTTCATTTTTCCAGAGCAATATAAGAATTGAATGGGGGGCTCTTTTTGGTTGATATGGGCAACACAGTGAATTTTTAGACCTAAACAGTTTTCATACATGTCCCCTATAGTTCTGCAGAGGAGCTGTGGACAGGAAATGATTGATTTTTTTTAATCAAGACTATTTGTAGAGTTCATCCATTTTTTATTTTAGTTGCACTGAAACAATAACAGTAGCAATTAAGATGGAAATACCCTTTAAGCTCTCATGCACATGGGTGTGGTACTACTCTGTACAATTTTCAAATGGAAGTTTATGGGCCCCTACTGTCCACTCTCTGTATGACATACTAGTAGCATTGGAGAATACTTTGTAATATGGTGATGCAAAATGGCACCGGGGGCCACATGTATGAAAACTGTCTAGGTCTAAAATTCACTGTGTTGCCCATAGCAACCAATCAGAGCGCCCCTTTCATTTCTTATAGTGCTCTGGAAAAATGAAAGGGGCGCTCTGATTGGTTGCTATGGGCAACACAGTGAATTTTAGACCTAGACAGTTTTCATACATGTGGCCCCGGAGTACATATTACTCAATAGTATGGAAGTATTTGGGTACCGTCTAGATGTTATGCTTGACCAGCTAATCGACAAAAGGGCAAATGTAATGGGCACCGAACAGGTTAAATAATTTGGCAAACTCTTCCAGAATAAGATTATCTCCCCGATCTTTAATACAAACAAACAATCTTCCATTGGTTTTATGAGAGTCATATTGTAATGGTGCAAGATAGGAAAACTAATTACTGTCTTTAGGACTCCCTGATCCACATCCTTATAATGAGCTGGATATTCCTGAACTGTTTACGTGACATTTAGATAAATAATGCAAAGATTTGAGGCATTTCCATATTCCTCCTTTAATGTCTCAGTGCCTGTGACTTAATCCAAGTTTCCTCGGCATTTATTACTGTTTGTTACACTAACAAGTGAGATTAGGAGAATTCTAATGAAGGCTTGCAGTGGCAGAACTCTCTGATTAAAATGCCATGATAACAGTTGCATGAATTTATATGCCTGATTAACATAATCTATTTAGCACAAGTAAACACACAAACAGAAGGAGGACTGAAAAAGCCCCTCGTCCTCCAGCTCAGATTCAAATGAAGTCGTCACAAGGTAAATATGTAAATATCTTACAGACTTTCCATCTTAGCGCCTTATCCCGAGCTCCTGCCTATGTGGGTTTTATCTGATTCCTGGTATTAGCACTGGGCTACAGTTTGTCTTCTCTCTGTCAGACTGAGCTGTGGGACGGGGCCATCTGTTGGGGCCACAGGGTGCAAAGATTCCCTAGACACACGACATCTCTCTACTCTATTTACCAACAACGCGAGCAACATCCCATCGCGTCTACCACCAACAGCACTCACAAACGCGCTGTATGTTTCAGCAACACACATGATAGCCCACACACACGCCTATATATCTGACGATCTCTCGCTCGTGTCGCGCGTGTGCGATATATCTCTCTCAGATGCGTCTATCTTGTTATTATTAGAGAAAGAAAAAAAAACGATATCTCTCTCTCTCTCTCTACTTATTACACAACCACACACACACATAATCAAATATATATCTCCAACCCCAAAACTCATCGTTCTATGCATCATTGCCTGCAAACAATGGACACACAGCTCGCAAGACTGTCTATGAAGTGATAGTGTGGTTCGTCTGCTCTCTCTCATCGCGCGAGAGAGCTGCCACACGCACCTCTACACTGCTATCCAACTCCACATGACACCCGGTGGTGAGTTAGTGGGGTTTACTGTGGTTGAGGTCTCTACGCCCCGATCTTGAAATGAGAGCTAGATGTGCGCTCTAACATCAGTGTGGCGCTGCGAGCCGACTCCTCTCCCTCTTCGAAGCGTCGTATCTATATCTTCATCACCTATCTTGGGAGCGAGTCACACGAAGTGTGCGAGAGTAGAGTGCAGCGCGAATTCGTCACCCACTCACAAGAGTCTCTCTAATATATGTTATGACACCAAATCATCGCCTAGATCGCGTTTGGTTCTGCTAATAACTAGTGCGTTACTGCTCGGACAGAAGACATGTCGAGAGTAGCAGAATAGACTCCATCATGAGCGCATGTCCCGCGATCGACAGTGGATCGAGAGATTTGTGCGTAGAGACCCTGTGTGCGAGAAACACAACACACACACATACATTACTCCTAAAAATTACTACGCTACACTGAGAGAACACAAGTAGATGTTGTCCACACACTCATTTATCTTTGAGGTGCACTTCTCTTCCTCTATCACCTACCATAGGACTACTCTATATCTCGCGATGCAGTGAGAGAGATCTCGTTCACACACACACACACAACTACACACACACTCAGATCACAATCATTCACATAGATATCTCACTTATTATATATATAATCTCGATTCATTGTGCGTTTTAGACAAAAAGACCTATCACACATATACTAGGTTTCACACACGACTCTTGACGAAATCTCTCGTATGATGAGGTGCATGCCACACTAATTCAGACACATGGCACACACACACACGATAATCAATATGATAAGTAGCGAGTTTGGCACACACACGAGTGTACGAATAAACACTTAGAATGATTTAGATGAGATACCACACATACTGCAGCGAGGAGTGCTGTGCGATACTGGAGACACAGTTAGGAAGTTATAGTATGTGTAGATACACACAAACCTAGGCTGAGATATTATAGACAGCGAACACACAAGAACAAAAAATCACAATACATACTAGTACTAGAAGATATAAGCATAGTGAGAGAGCGAGCGTGAGAGATCTATATCATTCTTAGATTAATGGATAGGGTAACACAACAATGAAGGACATAGTCACATTCGTAAGCTGTCATAGTTACATAGTTGATAGAAAATACATGGAGAAGCTAGTGAGATAGCCGAGGTGGGTGAGAAAAAGTTATGGATTGGGATATTTGTTACTTAACAATGTTCTACATCACTAAATATAGAGTGTGTTATGTTAATGACATGGGAAAATTAGTTTTGGGGTGTGATTATTAAAATGTGTAGTGAGAGAGTAACGATTACGGGAGAGATCGATAGCGCGAGTAGAAGAAAGAAGAAATACGGAACTCAAAGTGACACACACACACACACACACTACTCTATCCATTTAATTTGAGGTAAGAGTGTGTGATGGTTTAATAGAAAAGGATAGGAGCATTATTATTTGATAATTAAAGCATCGGCGAGAAATTCTCATTTTGACACACACACACACACAGACATGCACACAAACTCATATGTAAAAGCACCTAGCAGACACACACATAGCAGATGACTAACACGATTAATATGGTTGACGCTGCGTGCTATCGAGTAGTACTCAACACTTGTAGAGAGTACAGCATCAAGCAAACACAGGTAATTATTATCAATATAATAATGTGTGGAGTAGAAAGATATTAAAAGAAAAGTCTATGATACACCACTCTATCTACATCAATGGTGGTGTATTGGTATGTCTCATATGGCAGGTTCTCTATCTCTCTTTGTTAATTATGAATACTCTCTATATCGATATTATAGTTTGACTATGGTATTTTTTATGTGTATTGGGATTTCTAATTTAGAATCATATATATATCTCTCACATTGAAATGTTTAAATGAGATGATTCAATGATAATTTAATTTGAGCAGATAAATTTAACATGCACACGTGATATATTATTAAATAGTATGACACACAGACACATAAAAAATACACAATTATTACTCGACACATGATCTCTCTGTGTAATAAGAAACAGATAAGAAATTAAAAAAATCACACTAAAAAGAGGATAAGGTTTCTCATTGTTGCAGAGAGAGTACATATACAGTGGGGGAGGGCACAGTTATGAGAGTGAGTATAGGTGTGCATTGAGCATAGAGGATATCTATATATCTCTCTCTTCTATATCTCACATTACATCGATAACGACATATCTCTTAACGTGGATCGAGTGCGAGCTAGAGCTGTAGACACACACACAGTAAGAAATTAGTTTGGGTATAAGTGAATTTACGTTAATATCAGTCGCGAAGGATGAGGTGAGGTATACACAGAGGATGGAAGGGGTAGGAGTGTGTGAAGGTGGGTGAGGGTGAGACACACTAAGAGAGGGTTTTCTATAAACATAGGTAAAAATTACAGATACACACACACTAACTTCAGAGTGAGAGGACGACACCAAAAAGTCAAAGTCTGGGGAGATAAAGTGGAGAGAGGGTATACCTCATGTAATTTGATTGATTAATGTTTGATGATGATGATGGCACAACAATTAATGGGTATTATTGTGGGTATAATGAAGTTTGTGAATATGGAAGGAGTTGTTGGAAGTAATATGGAAAATTGTTTTAAGGGTATGGGGAATGATATGAGGATATGTATTTGTTATTTAATGTGTGTTTTGGATTGAGGGGGGGAGAGATAGATTTGAATGGATATTGAGAGGATGTTGGTAATGAATAGGTAAAATAAAATGTGGTTGGTGATTTAAAAGTGTATTTGAATGAATGTGGGAAGTGATGTATTGTTAAGGGATATGAGAATGTTTGGAAAATTTGGATATATTGTTATGTGATAATAATGAGAGAAAGGAGATAGATGTTGTAGATGAAAAAGAGAGATAAAATAGGGAAGATTATTTATAGAGTTTGATGGTATAATTTATAGAGGGGAGGGAGAAGAGTAAGGTGGAAGATGGTTTTTGGTTTTTTTAATGTGTTTGGGGAATGTATATATGGGTTAGAAATATGGGTTATTTGTTGAAAGGGTTTTAGTGTTGTGATGGTTTATTATGTGATAAATGTTTTTTTAATGAGTTATATGAGTTAAAATTGAATTATGAGATATTTGTAGAATGTGTTTGATATGAATATTTTGTTTGGTGTGTAGGTAAATTTGGTGTTGGGTTGTGTTTGAGAGAATTAGTTTGGAAAGACATAGGCGAGTGTAGGAAACAATTGTTTTGGTTGTTTCAGTTAGTAATCATATCAGATGTAAATGTAAGTATTTGAGAAAAAAATAACCTTCATTTTTAAAAAAATTATGGGATGGTGTAGATGTTTTTTATTAATAATATGGCATAGGTAAGTGAGAATAGTTGAAATAAATTAGTTAGATAAGACAAAAATAAAGGCACTGTCCATTCAATATCCTGTCTTGTTAACAGAAGAGGAACCTTAAAACCTGCATAAACAAATTATTAAAAAGTGCAAGAAGGCATTATTATTTGAACCCCATTTTTTTTTTTAAACTGATCTGACATTGAATATCCCTGTCCTGGAACGCAGCATGACCCTAAAAACCTGCCATGACCCCCAGGATTAATAAGTGCCGAAGAAAGTAGTCTTTTGAACCACCATTTTAGTTGAACTGGACATTGACAAACCCTGTCCTGGACCTCCGCAAATGACCATTAACCTGTCCTGACCCCCAGATTAAAAAGTGCCGGAAATAAGGGTCTTTCACCACCATTTTTAGTTGAACTGACATTGACAAACCCTGTCCTGACGCAACATACATGAACCTTTTGGGAATTGGGCCACAACATCATCAAGATCCATTGCCCCCCCCCTTGAAAAAAAAAAAAAAAAAAAATTTTTGTTCCCCACCCAATCTTTGATGAAAGTCAAACGGGAATCCACATTATCGGTGGAAAGCCGATGCTTTGTCCTGTAATGACACCTCCGGCTGTGCTGAAGTTCCCGCTCAATATAACGCTGGCATGCTGGGCAGACAACACCTCTATGCGCGGCGACCAGCTACGGGCATCTCGTACCATTTTGGATACCCAGAAGTCTATTGGGTCCAGGAACACACCAAAAACATCGTGTTGAGACGCAGTAGTCTGCACTCATGATCGTAAGCTGGAGTCTTCTGGTGTTGTATGTGTGCCCTGGCATTGCCATCGTTGGTGAGGTTGGTAAATAAAGAGTTTCCAAGGTCACCCAATAGGCCTTCTTCCAACTTGCTCCTGTTGCGTGCCGCTACGGCTACTTGGCACTCGAACGCTTCACTGCTGTCAGTCCGCTGGCAGTATGTTCCACAGTGACATTTGAACAACATGAAGCGACGCAACAGATGTCTCCAGTTGCTCAATCACAAGGTCTCATTTCCTGCATTTTACTCTCTATTTGGGTGGGTTGAAGAAGTGCGAGTTTTGTTTTGTACCGGGATCCAGGAGGGTGCCACCCTGTAAACTTTTGTTCATTTTGATAGGCCTTAATGCAGATCATGTTGGAGAAAGGACAATCCAAGCACTCATGTGAAGCGGAGCACTTTGATTCCCAAGCCTCTAGTCAGGGCACTAGCAAACGGATCTTCCTCATCTTCCTCCTCCGCCTCAAAATTCCGCCAAACCACCCCCCCCTATCCCCCCTTTTCCAAGGCAGGGACGTCGGTAACATCGTGTCTAGGAATTCCTCCTCCCCACTGCCTCCGGCACAGCTCACACAGCCCTGACTTGCCTGAATGATCAACCCTGAGAGCTGATGCGCCAACCTTGCACTACCTGGGACCCCGAACCACTGCCTAAGAAGACCGATGAAATTGTGAAACGTCGGGCCCTTGTGATTTGACGGAGAGAAAAGGCTTCCGTGTCCGCATCTGTGTCCGTCTCCTCCGCCGACGCTGCTGGACCTGTTTTGTTCCAGAGTGTCCAACGATCGTTCCAGAACTAAGATCACCACCATGCCAGCTGACAAAGGCATTGTCCGCACTAACCAAGACCATTTTGGTGCTTCTTCAAAACTGGCAAGATGGTGCAGAGCTCTTTTTCACCTGCCTCCACTCTCAGTGGCTCAACAAACACCCGAGGTCCGCACAGCTGCTTGTTCAGGCCTATGTGTCACTTCGTACTGTGTAATGGCATTGCGCTGCTGCCACAACGCTGAGCATGTGGAGGATGGAATTCCACTGTTGCCACGTCAACAATGAGACGGTTTGACGGGGAGCCGAGCTGCACGCTGCTACCCAGCCAGGTCGGGACGAAGCAGGGTGCGAACGGCGAAGTGCGAACTATCAGACCTCGAGCCTTCTCAGCAGGCAGTCCAGACCCGGGTAGCTCTTTAGAATCAGACGACTCAGTTCATGACATGTGACAGGCAAGGGATGTGCTTCCAGTACCGATCTTAAGGGCGCCAGCAGATTTCGCCCGTTATCTCATAACACCATTGCCTGGCACAAGGTTCTTGTCACCCAGCCAGCGCTCGGATCCTCCGTTGCGGAGAGCCTGTCCACAGCTCCTGACCTGTGGGGATGGTCTCCCAAAGAGATTAATTCAAAAACGTCTTGTTTTTCTCTGGTCACAGTGATGCCAACCAGGAGGACCTTGGGGGAAAGAGCCCTGCACCATCCTCCGGTTTTTAAGAGCATGCCCGAGCCTGAGAGCCACCGTCACCCCTAGAGTCATCCACACACTCACCCAGGAGCAGTCACAGAGATATAGCGGCCTTGGCCGGTGCTATACTAGTCCCATGTGTCGGTGGTCAGATGGACTTTTCCGGCCACAGATGCAGACAACTAACGCGCTTGAAATTTTAATATGACACGATGCTGGCCAGGGCAGGACGGCTTTTCTGGCAGAAGAAAAATGCCTTCTCCGCATCTGGTTTTTGGGGGCAGGCTAGGCCATGACGTGGCGTAACCCATACTGTGTCCACCAGACGAAAGGCAACATTTCCAAGCCAAAAGCCTGGCAATGCCGACATTCACAGCTTATGGCTGTGGATGGTTTGGGTTAAAGTGGTTTCCGTCTGCTCCCAAAAACCTTGAAGACAGATAGCTGGCACCTGCTAGACTGGCCGCTGTACGGCGTGGCAAGGTCGTCAAACAGGCGGAAGGAGAAGTTAGGATGGGTCTCTGGTGTGGCTGGTGGTACGTGGCGACGGTGAGGCTGGAAGCGGAGCTGAACCCTAATGCATGACTCTGAGCGACATGGGCAGCTGATGAACGCTTGTGGTGGCGGAGGAGGAGAGGCTGAGACATAGGGTGTGACAGTAGTTGGAGCCCGCGTCGCTCTGCCTTTTTTGGCCAAGTGTTTTCACTCCATTCAAACTCAAGCATTCCTGCATGTGACTTAGACATTTAGTGGTGGTTTACGCATTTAAGGTTCTTGCCTCTACTTATCGTTTACGGCAAAGGCGGCATATGACATCGCTGGTGAATCAGAGCTTGCTCAAAGAAGCCCAGGCTTGATAGGTCCTGGAACCTATTGACGTTCGATAACGAGGAGCGGGTTTGCGCCTGACCGTTGGCTGCGGAATCATAATCGCGCACTTCTGCAACCGCCCTCTCCTTTTTTTGTGGTCGGACCCGTTATAGACACTACCCCATCGACTTCCTCTCGTCCACGGATTGAAGCGCCACGCAAGCAAATTCCCTGCGAAAAGAACCACGATGGATCCGCAAAGTCGTCATCATCATCATCATCATCAACACAGGTGACTTGGTGATCCTGACCTTTCTGCATCCAGAAGCTGCGGCTACAAGCAAGAGGGGCCCCTGCAAGCGTTGCCGACCGCCCGCGATTTTTGCCGATTGACCGACTTCCTTCTCCTCCTCTGATGGGCATCAGTAACAGGGCGTCAGAAGCAGACTAAATCATCCTCCTTTATCTTTAACCATGTCTTCTGACCCCAACCGCATTTTGTCATCAAAGAGGTCTTCAGACAATGGATTATCCACAGTGGTGGGTACAACGAGTTTTGACATATGTGCTGCTACAATGTTGACGATGCTGATATGCTGATGACGACATTTTGGCCGTGACTGCGAGGACGAGGAGGTAAACAGCTAAAAGGGAAATTTGCAGGTTTTGCATTAAAGACCCACTGAAGACAGATTGGCGACGATTTCTTACTTAGATCACAGGGCCCCTGACCCAGCGATGACTGGCCCTGACGGTCCCTGCAACTGACGATCCGCTTGGCATCCAGTTGTCGCCAGCACAGGAAAGAGCACCTTCTCTCGTACCTCTACTTCCATGTCCTTCCCCCCTCTTTGCTCGCTTCCCACCATGCATTTCGCACCATGGTTCATAATAAAAGAAATTTTAGAAAGAGGATGGAATAGTTTTGGAAAGTCTCTTATTAAAAGAACAGACGGCAAATCACAAGCACTCTCAATCCCTGTTAATTCAAACTAAATATCTGGAGTCAAATTTAACTGCAAGGTGTCTCTATCAACAAATCGGGACTGGGCAAAAGTGCCAAAAAACACGTCATCTGATTATGTTTTCTTATATACCGGTATTTTTTGCACCTTTCATTCACCTGTGTTGAATATAAAATTGCTGATATCAGATTACGTGCAAGCTGCTCAATGACAAAGCTGTAGTGCCCAAAAAACACGTATCGTTTTATGTTTTTCGGGGAATACACGTATTTTTTGCATCTTTTCCAATTCACCTGTGGTGACATAAAATTGCTGTTTTTAAGATTTACGTGCAAGCTGCGTCAATGAACAAAGCTGTAGTGCGCCAAAGTCAAAAAACACGTATCGTTATGTTTTCGTAAATAATACAATACACAGTATTTTTGCACCTTTCAATTCCACTCTGTGGTGACTATAAAATTCGTTTCAAATTTAAGTGCACGGTGGATATATGAACAACAGTGAATGGGTAAAATTGAAAATGAACACCTATCTGAAATGTATACTGATAATAAAAGTGGATTTTTGCACCTAACACAGAACTGCAGTTACAGAATATGTGAATCCAATATAATTCAGGCTGCCGCCCATATCCATGAAATATTCATAGCAAACGTGTTTATAATAAAGATATTGCAGGCAATGTCACACTAAGTCTTGTGAACTTTATCCGTGTTCTTTAAAGATAGAACTTGTCCTGTGTTCCGCACCGCGGCCTCCCCCCCCCCCCCCGCTTCCTTCCCCTGCCTGAATTTACAGCGCTAGATGGCTCCTTTAAAAATTCTCTACCTTACGTACATAAAATCTTCCATTCTTCTATGTAACTAAATTGAAGGATCACAGCTAATAGTAGAGGTTTCTCTTGCAGAAATATACACATTTCGCTGAGACTGTTTGGCCACAGCAGAGCGCACGTCCTACTCCTATGAGACCTGAGAGACACTGAGGCAGAACCGGAACGCTGTTCTATTAAAACAGGTCTGTGATTTTTTTAGCCAAACGCAACCATACACACCCAGTCATGACCGCACACACATCTTTACCCTGCCATTCTGTAATCTGATTTGCTGGGGCCCCCAAAAATTTTAGGGAAACGCCGAAAATGGGGGCATCTAATAAGATCACAGATTTTAGCCTTAATTACGCATGATCAAAAATTTTGATCACCCAAAAAAAACCCTTTCCAATTTCAACTTTGTCGATAATAATCGCTCAACACTATTGTGGGTATCTGAAATCCTGTTGAAGCCTTGAACTGTTGACTCTCTGGGCTGGCTGAGGGTCCCCCACAAATTGATGTTACCACACTACACCTATACTATGATGTCACTACACCTATACTATGATGTCACTACACCCATACTTTGATTCACTATCCCTACTATGAGTACTTACCTAAGCTATATTCCTATTCCTTACTATGATGCACTTTATTTTTTTTATTATTATTATTATTATTATTATTTATTTTTAAAGCGCCCTTGGTTCCAGGCGCTGTACTTTGAGGGGGTTACATAATAAAATATGTCAAACCGATACAATGTAAGGGGGAATACAATTGGCAGAAGAGGGAAGAGGCCCCCCCCGCGGGGCTTACAAACTACACGGAGGGGAAAGAGACAGAAGGGGGGGGCGGACTTGTGTGGGGGTGTAGTGGCACAGGGTTATTGTAGGTTATGGGCCCAAGCCTGAAGAAATGGGTTTTCAGATGCTTTTGAAGCTGGTGAAAGTGGAGGAGAGTCTGATGTTTGGGGCAGTGAGTTCCAGAGTGTGGGGGAAGCACGAAGAAGTCTTGGAGACGGTTGTGTGAGGAGCGAAAGAGGAGAGCAGAGAGAAGGTCCTGTGAGGAGCGGAGATTGCGTAAAGGGAGATATCTGGAGATTAAAGGGCAAGATTATGGAGGGAGAGGTTATGGAGAGCCTTGTAGGACAGGGTTAGCAACTTGAAATGAATTCGCTGGGCAACGGGGAGCCAGTGAAGAGATTGACAGAGGGGGGGGCAGAGAGTAGCGGGAGAGAGGTGGATAAGACGGCAGCAGAGTTGAGAATTGTTTGAAGGGGAGCAAGAGGCTAGATGGGGGGCCACCGAGAAGGATGTTGCAGTAGTCTAGGGGAGAGATGACAAGGGCCTGGACCAGCATTTTTTTTAGTGTCAAGTTTAGGAACGAACGGATGCGAGAGATATTTTTCAGGTGGAGGCGGCAGGCAGAGGTGAGGGTTTGGATGTGTGGTTTGAAAGACAGAGCGGAGTCGAGGATTACCCCAAGGCAGCGGACTTGTGGAACAGGTGAGAGTGTACAGCCGTTGACTGAGATAGAGAGATCAGGGGCAAGGATGGAGTTGGACGGTGGAAAGATGATGAGTTCTGTTTTCTCCACATTTAGTTTTAGGAGACGTGATGAGAAGAAGGAGGAAATGGACGATAGACAGTCTGGGATCCGGGAGTGCAGAGAGGTAACATCTGGGCCGGAGATGTAGAGTCACTTCACCTAAACTATGATGTCACTACATCCTTACTATGATGTCACTATACCTAAACTATGATGTTACTACATCCATACCATAATGTCACTATACCTAAACTATGATGTCACTACATCCATACTATGATGTCACTATACCTAAACTATGTCACTACACCTATACTATGATGTCACTACACCTAAACTATGATGTCACTACATCCATACTATGATGTCACTATACCTAAACTATGATGTCACTACACCCATAATTTAATGTCACTATGCCCATACTATGATGTCACTACACCTAAACTATGATGTTACTACATCCATACCATAATGTCACTATACCTAAACTATGATGTCACTACATCCATACTATGATGTCACTATACCTAAACTATGTCACTACATCCATACTATGATGTCACTACACCTATACTATGATGTCACTACACCTAAACTATGATGTCACTACACCCATACTATAATGTCACTATGACCATACTATGATGTCACTACAGCAAAACTATGATGTGACTACAGCCATAGCATTATGTCACTATACCTAAACTATGATGTCACTACATCCATACTATGATGTCACTATACCTAAACTATGTCACTACACCTATACTATGATGTCACTACACCTAAACTATGATGTCACTACATCCATACTATGATGTCACTATACCTAAACTATGTCACTACATCCATACTATGATGTCACTACACCTATACTATGATGTCACTACACCTATACTATGATGTCACTACACCTAAACTATGATGTCACTACATCCATACTATGATGTCACTATGCCCGTACTATGTTTTCACTACATCCATACTGTGATGTCACTACACCCATACTTTGATGTCACTATGCATATACTATGATGTCACTATCCACCTACAACTGACTAGACTGGAATCTTGTATTGTAATTACACCTTTATGCATGGGGCCATTGTATAGTTGCACTGGTCACATATATGGCATATCTACTGAGAACCAAACTTTTATCCATATTTCTAAATATCTACCACTGACTGCCATCATAATAATAATAAAAAAAAAAAAAATAAAAAAAAAAAAAAAAATATATATAATATATATATATATATATATATATATATATATATATAAAATGCCACTGGTGCAGACATATATTAGCAGATGCTATTACTACTATGGCGGTAAATACACCCAAGGACAGCAACATAGACAATTATAATCACACAGACTTGGGTTTATAGAAAACGGCAACCTGGACAACATGCAAAGCAGTGCCCCTTCCTCTACTATTTTTAGACAGTTTGTAATATTTATATACCACAGACCCTTTTTTACTGCTTTACAATACAAATAATTCTACTATTTAATGTCCATACAATACTGCCAATCAGCGCCCAAATAATACCCCCGTACAATGCCCAAAAATATATCGAAGCAGTATTAAAAAAATAGTGCTATAGTGCCTGCATAAGTCATACATCACCAACACAATACTATTCAACAGCAAAAGGGCCAGGGGGTTAACAGTAATGTCTAAGGGGATTCAGGGCAGAAGGTTTACCTGCTCCTATCTCCGGTGGGGTTACAGTGCACGGGAGCCCCCAAGACTCTGTTTGCGACCCCCTAAGACTAGATCTGTAATTACTGTACAGGATACAATTTCTCATTCTTTGCCGGCTACTTTATATATAGGTTTATACTTTGATTCCACATTTAATTTAACAAAACCGTAGGAATCTTTTCTGGAGGTTTTGCTTAGATTTCACCCGGCCATAGCAGAGTGCAAGAAAAGAGGCTTCCTTTAAAGCAAATACCCAATTAAATGAATTGCAGGACTCATTCTGTAAGGTTTAGCATCATACAAAATGTGTTCTAATGCTAATTTCCATTCAATTGAAGAGTGGGTGGCTCCTTGTCATTCATTAGAATGGGGCTATTAGCCGGCTGATTACAAAGTATTTAGAGGTCTGGGATTCAGCTACTTGTCATTATCGGGGACTGGAGGATTTTATTTGGAATAAGGAACTTTTTGTTTAAGATTTTAGTAAATGAAAAAATATTTTTTTACTTTTCTTCTAGGAAGGAATATATCCTCTGACCTGGAGCAGGACGACTCGGGAGCAAAAATATATAGAAAAAATATAAATGATGCAGCATTTACTCATCAATATGAGAGATTTATGAGCGTATA
This sequence comes from Phyllomedusa bahiana, assembly GCA_025379985.1. Classification (NCBI taxonomy): domain Eukaryota; kingdom Metazoa; phylum Chordata; class Amphibia; order Anura; family Hylidae; genus Phyllomedusa; species Phyllomedusa bahiana. Next base: position 103,416 of record JAODAL010003099.1, read on the forward strand.
AAAAAGAATCTGCCATAGTTGTATTTGCTATTGCAGCTGAGCCATTAAAGTCAGAGTTTAAAGACAACCTGTCAGATGGTTTATGGTGTCCTATCTGACAGCAGGATGTGATAGAGGAGAAAAGCTGAGCTCTGTGATATACAGGGTTATATGATAGAGAAGAGAAGCTGAGCTCTGTTATATATAGGATTATATGATAGAGGAGAGAAGCTGAGCTCTGTGATATATAGGGTTATAATGATGAGAGAGAAGCTGAGCTTTTGTTATATATAGGGTTATATGATAGAGGGAGAGGAGCTGAGCTCTGTGATATTTTAGGGTTATATGATAGAGAAGAGAAGCTGAGCTCTTTTATATATAGGGTTATATGAAGAGGGAGAGGAGCTGAGCTCTGTGATATATAGGGTTATAATGTAGAGGAGAGAAGCTGAGCTTGTGGAAATATAGGGTTATATGACAAGGAGAGAAGCTGAGCCTGTGGTATATAGGGTTAAAATGATAGAGGGAGAGGAGTTGAGCTCTGGGGTATACAGGGTTATATGATAGAGAAGAGAAGCTGAGTTTTGTGGTATATAGGGTTATATGATAGAGGGAGAGGAGTTGAGATCTGTGGTATATAGGGTTATATGACAGAGTAGAGGAGCTGAGCTCTGTGGTATATATTGTTATATGATAGAGGAGAGAAGCTGAGCTCTTTTGGTATATAGGGTTATATGACAGAGGAGAGAAGCTGAGCTATGTGAATATAGGGTTATATGATAGAGGAGAGAATGCTGAGTTTCTGTGATAATAGGGTTACATAATAAGAGAAGCTGGGGCTCGTTATATATAGGATTATATGACAGGGGAAGAAGCTGAGCTCTGTGAAAATATAGGGTAATATGATAGAGGAGAGCAGATGACCTCTGATATATAGGGTTATATGATAGAGGAGAGAAGCTGAGCTATGTGATATATAGGGTTATTTGATAGAGGAGCGTAGCTGAGCTCTGTGATATATAGGGTTATTTAATAGAGGAGCGAAGCTGAGCTCTGTGATTTATTGGTTATTTGATAGAGGAGAGAAGCTGAGCTCTTTGATATATAGGGTTATAGATAGAGGAGAGAAGCTGAGCTCTGTGATTAAAGGTTATATGAAGGGGGAGAAAGCTGAGCTCTGTGATATATAGAGTTATATGATAGAGGAGAGAAGCTGAGCTCTGTGATAAAATAGGTTATATGATAGAGGAGAGGAGCTGAGCTCTGTGATAAAATAGGGTAAAATTATAGAGGAGAGAAGCTGAGCTCTGTGATATATAGGGTTATATGATAGGGGGAGAGAAGATGAGCTCCTGTGATATATAGGGTTATATGTTTGAGGAGAGAAGCTGAGCTCTGTGATTACAGGGTTATATGAAAAGGGGGAGAGAAGCTGAGCTCTGGGGATATATGGGGTTATATGAAAGAGGGAGAGAAGCGAGCTCTGTAATATAAGGTTATATGATAGAGGAGAGGAGCTAAAGCTCTGTATTTTATGGTTAATATGATAGAGGAGAGGAGCTGAGCTCTGTGATATATAGGGTTTATGATAGAGGGAGAGAAGCTGAGCTCTGTGATCATAGGGTTATATGATAGAGGAGAGAAGCTGACTCTGTGATATAGGGGGTTTAAATATGATAGAGGGAGAGGAGGTGAGCTCTGTGATATATAGGGTTATATGATAGAGGAGCTGAGCTCTGTGATATATAGGGTTATATGATAGAGGAGAGGAGCTGAGCTCTGTGATATATAGGGTTATATGACAGAGGGAGAGAAGCTGAGGTCTGTGATATAGATGATATGATTTTACGGTGTAAAAAGCAGAGCAAATCCTAGAAGAGGTACTGAAACTACTGCTTACCCAACCCACATACAGTGATTTCCAGTTTTCTCTGTAAACACACTGATACGAGGAAAGCTGTCAATCACTGTATGTGGGACTTCTACTGTCTCTAAAGGAGTCGTATCAGGATTTTCTCTGCTTTTTACTCAGAAATCTTGCTCCAAAGCATATCGACCTATGTATAACAGAGCTCAGCTTCTCTCCGTCTATCACATCCTGCTTTCAGATAGGGCAGCTCGTTCCCAAGATAGATGCAGGTCCTAGAGGTTTTACCAATGCACCATGGTTCAGGGTGGCAATACCCCATTAAGGAGTGAAAGGTTTTGCCCACAAGGCACATTTCCCCGGTTTGTTTTATATTTACCAGCAGCAGTGAATATGTAGAAATACTGTGGTAGAGCAGACCACCTACAGGTCTACAGCACCAAAATCTCACCCGTCCTTTTCTCCAGGCCTTTGACTGGTATGTACAGTACTCTGATTTGTTACATGCCAAGCAGCTGTTTCAGCAGTACATTGTCAGGACAGGTTGTTCATTCAATTTCCAATTACTGACTGCATGCAGTATTTTTTTTATTATACAATGATAAGAGCAAGGTCCAAATGGAAATTACTTCCACTAATTTAACTTCAAGTAATTGTTCTCTTTAATTTTGGAATGACAACCAGTAAAATACTGAAGTCTCCTGATGATCCTGGAATCTTCAGTAGTAAACAATCCTGATACATCTATTGTATCATTATACAGGCAATCCCCGACTTACACCGTTCCGACTTACATCTGTCCCCTAGTTACAAATGGAGACTTAAGTGGCAAGCTGGCGCTTATAGTTCCATGTTCCACAGCAAAAAGTAGCTGTGGAACGACAAGTGCCAGCATGCCATAGCAGCACATAAAGTGAAATCTTCTTAACAGGGGCACAGACAGCAAAAAAAATATATAAAAGCCCTTCCCTGCACTATCCAAAATGGAAAAAACCTTCTGTGCTGGAGTTTCATAGTTTTATAGTTTCATAGTTTCATAGTTTCATAGTTTGTAAGGCCGAAAAAAGACAAGTCGTCCATCCATTTCAGCCTGTTGTGCTAAGGTGTTGATCCAGAGGAAGGCAAAAAACCCCAATGAGGTAGAAGCCAATTGTTCTCATTTTAGGGAAAAATTCCTTCCCGGCTCCAATCTGGCAATCGGAAAAATCCCTGATCAATGACCCCTCTCCAAATCCTAGACACTATAACTTGTTATATTATTTTGCTCCATAATGCATCCCAAACCCCTTTTTTTAAATCGGTTAGTGAATTCCACCATGACAAGTTCCTCTGCAGAGAGTTCCACAGTCTCACTGCTCTTACAGTAAAGAATCCCTTTCTATTTTATGTTTGAAACTTTGTTCCTCAAGACGTAGAGGATGCCCCCTTGTTCTAGATACAGTCCTGGGTATAAATAAATCTTGGGAAGACTCATATTGACCTTGTTTTTATTTAAAATATTTTAGCCCCCCCAAGCCGTTTTTCTCTAAACAAATAAACCCAAATTTGCAATCTTTCTGGGTACTGTGCCCCACCAGCCCTTTTTATTTTTTTGTTCCCCGCCTTTGTACCTGTTAAGTCTACAAGTCTTTCCTGTGCACGGGTCCCCAAAAACTGACACATATTCCATGTGTGGTCTAACCCAGTGACTTGTTAATGAAGAAAAGTTTCATCTGTGCTCTTTTTCCCCCTTTAAAAACCCCCCATATCCTATTCTTTGGCAGCTGCGCCCACGGGCTTACAATTAAGTTACTGTCCCCCGGGGTTTCCCAAGTCCTTCTCCTTCACTTTTCCCCATGTTTTCCATTTAACAGTAGTCATGTATGGTTTCCTTCCCCTGGAAAAACCTTTGAAATTTATCTGTTTAAACCCTCATCCCCTTTTTCCCTCCCAGCCTCTTTTTATCCAACCCTTTGTAAAACACATTTCCTTATTGTGTTCATTACTTTACGGAGCTTTAATAAATATACCTGTCCCGCCTTATATACAAATTCAACTTAAAAAAAACCCTACAGTCCCAACCCTTTTTTGTAACCCCGGGGAACTCCTTTTTACATTGAAATCTATTTTTTTTTTTATGTATTTGTGTCATAAAATAGTTTCCAAAATAAGGCGGGTAAATGATATTCATTTTCTCGGCCTCTCATTGAGCTCAGGCAATCCCCATAAGGTCTAAAGGTGGTGCCTATAAGGAACCATTTGTTGTAGGTCTGTGTTTCCCTCTCTGTGTATCTATTCATAGTAGGAGACCTGGTTTAGCTAAGGTTGATTGATTTCATTAGATCTAATTTGCACATATGTTGCTGTATGGAATCCCAGGTCCTGGTGCTTCTGGTCTATCATGCCGGTACACTATGTTCCGTCCTGTATCAAAAGAGGTGCCCATATTTTTTTCAGGATTGTGGACAATAAATCGATTAATCTAACCAGAAGGAACACATTGCTATTCTGATGGAAAAGACCTTTACCCCTGCCCACTGATTTTTCCAACCAGCTACTGTATATTCCTATTACCTCCTAGAATTAATTTTAACATCTTGAATTTTTTTTTTTTTTAGGGGAGATTTAGGAGAAAAAAAGAGTAAAAAAAAAAAAGGCATAAAAAAGTTTCCATTCACTTTGTCTAAGCAGTTTTGCAGGCCGGGTAGGCTTGCTAACCATTGTATGACTCATAATTGTGTGTCACAGCTAATTACTGCCTAATAGTCATGGCAGGGACAAAGCTCTCGGTGTAAAAAAGAACTCTATTTCGTCTTGTATTCAAGCATAATCTGACAGTGAATGGTAGAGATTACATGAGGCAATACAACAGTGGTTTTCTACCTGCTGCATTTCATAAGCTCCTTCTCCAGCTGTGGTGTCTCCCCCACCCCCCACCATCTTCTTCTTTTTTTAAGTAAAGATTACTTGTCATTAAGATGCTCAGTGCCTTTTTTTTAAATCTGGATGTTGCCTGTACTTTCAGTAAGGTTTTTGAAGGGAGATTAGCAGGATTAGGAAAGGTTCACATATGTTCAGCTTCACTATTGGCATTCAGGATGTTACAGCTTCTCCACCACCCAGGATGCTGGGGAAATCTGAGACGAGGATGATGGATATTTACTGTAGACTGGGGCCAACTACATTTACATGAAATAAATTGGTCATAGATCTTATTAAAAGGAGTCCCTGACTACAGGCCCTATACATCTAATGAATATTGTCTGAACCCACTGATTCCGGTAGGACGACCATATAATGGGTATAAGGGTAGCCTGACTTTCACCTGATGGCTGATATTGGAAAAAGGAGGATCAGGCAATTGAAAACCAACATAATCAACTATCCAACCAACTCTCTTGTTTTCAAGGGAGATAGGCCTCCACCAGGGGTGTCTGCCAATAGCTTACGTTCGGACTGGGGTGTCTAGGGCCCACAGGTGGAGTTGACTCTAGGGGCCCACCAGTTAAGCTTTTTATGGGCCCACCGGTGGAGTCTTATTTAGGGGCCCACCCTACAGCTACTGTAAATGACTGTACATGCCTCCTATACTCTGCATCTTGCTTTTTGCCTCTTTTTCTATACTTTTTTGCCTCTTATGATGTTTATGTAGTTAAAAAGCAAGTACAAGTACCATGCTAAGGGGCCCACCGGGGGATTCCCCTATTCCCCTGTGGGCCAGTTCGAGCCTGGTTCCACATCCTACTGAAAACACATGCACGCTCGGGCAAGAAGACCCCCAAAGCTTCCAGCTGTGTAGGTTATGTTGTCACCTTAGTATGCAGGCTAGCTTTTCCTAGTTTTGGGTTATAATGGTTTCGGTCGCTTCGTCCCCTTACTCCCGGGAAAGGATATGAGTCCCAAAGATCCTCCCAGTGCAAGTGTGCGCGTGTGATTTTAGAAGAGGTTCGTGACATTATTTACTCACTTTTAGAGATGATCAAACCCAAAAAAGTTCGAACTTTGAGGGGTTGGGTTTAAAAATTAAAGGGTCGAATCGAATTTCAAACCCTTTTAAGTCAAGGGGGAGAAGATTTTCGGGTTAATTTTTATAGTATACAGGTGAGGAAAAGCTGAAATTTCCCACCCCTAAAGAAAAACCAACCCCCTAGGCGCATTATACCCCCGAGCACGAAACTTTGAAATGGGGCCAAAAAAATTTTCGCTTGCCCCCCTCCAAAAACAATCATATTTTTGGGTTTGTGTTTTAAATGTGCCTACCCGAGGACCCATTGTGCCGGAGGGCTTTAAACATATCTTTTTAACTAGTTTATGAAATTTGTTCCAATCCCTTTTTAAACTTTAAATTAAATATTTATGAAACCTAAATTTGGCACATTAATCCCTTTTCCCAAAAATGAAAAGCTATGTGCTGCGATTTGCCCAAAATTTCCCGCCTTTTTAGGGAAATTATTTTTATATCCCAAGGTAAAACCTCACGACGATTTTTGATGGATCGTCCCTTTCGGGCCCGAGTTTACACTGATTTAATGCGCCAAAAAAAACCTTTTTAAAATGGTATTTTTTGCCCGCGATGTAGAACGTGAACTTTTACTCGAAGAACTTTTAAAATTGTTGGGTTTTGGGTTTGGGGAGTTCAAAAAAAATTGGGGAAGTTTGGCTTGAACTTAACTTTTCTCGAACGGTTCGATCAACACTACTCATTTTCTATGTTTTGGTTATGTGTCTTATGCCCGAGTATTTAGCTTCATGCTTTACAAACTGTATTTTGTATATGTATTATCCGGCCCGGTATTTCTGGACTGGAAGGGGCTTTTTTAATTTTTTAAACCCCCTCAGAAAGAACGTTTTGCTTTCCCAGGCACTGGAGACACACTGCTGGACATGTGGAAAGGTATATTCATTAATTGCTATAGACTGTGTATATGTATGCTTCAAACACTTTATCTCCTGCTATGACTAAGGGCATTTGATTGCCCGAAATGCATCAGAAGTTTTTATTCTCTTCTGTTGCCATGATGTCATTGGTTTTAATTGATGCTTAAATAAAGTGCTGGATTTACCATTTGGCCTTTTTTCGAGTCGGGGGCCCATCCGCAACCCTATTCCTTTTTTTATGTTTTTCCCCTTTTAGTTTTAGGAATTAAATGAGGGACAAAAAATATTTTTAAAATTAAATATTTCTTCATCATCGTTATCGCACAAAACAATTATGGACAAAAACACAATGGGCCACATGTATGAACCTGTTTAGGTCTCAAACTCACTTTTTTGCCCATAGGTTACTAGGGGGCCACCAAAAATTAGGTTTAAATTTAAATTTGTTGTGCTTCAGATACAAATCAGAGTCATTTTCGACCCAAATCCGTGCTTTATTTCATGTCAGTCCGAATCAATTTTTAGCCCAAAAAATCAACTGCAACCATAACTTTAAAAGGATTTCGGGCCCTTAAACGAACCCCTTCTGGAAATAACGTCCGTTTTGGGAAATGGGGGTGTTGGTAATTTTTTTCGCTCCCTTTTTTTGGGGAAAATATCTTTAATTGGTTAATGGTTTTTGGGAATACCCCGGGTACTTTGGGGGTTTTAAACCCTTGTGCTACCCCAAAAAGGAGCATTTTTTGGGGACTGAGTTAAAAAACATTCTGGGGAAAAATACGTCCAAATTTGCAGGAAAGGTTGTGGGTTTTGGCCCTTTTGAGTTTTTTGGGGAGACAGCATGGCCCTTTTAAAATTGAGTTCTAGGACTAAATGTGGGATGGAACAAATTATTTTTTAAAGGGGTTTAGCCAGGAGCCAGTTCCTTACCTCTTTTTTAGCATGGGGAGTAGAATATCAAAAAATTCATGGGGGTTTTTATGAAGGTGCAGGGCTGAGAAGGGAGGGGGTGGGAATAAGGGAGCGTTAAAAAATTTTAAAGTGAAAAAATAACATTTAAAAACAGTGGATTCTCAATACAGCAAGACACACCCTTTCATAGACTGCCTTTCCTTTCCCTGCCCCTTTAAAAAGCCATTTTTTTTCCCCCTGTCATAAAATTAAGAAGTGTTTCACGAAAAGCACCGGTGTAAGGTTTCCTTGGTCCCTCTGGGTGTGTCTAGGGGGAAAGCTTTCAGTGTAACAAAGGGGGGAATTGAAAAAATGCTGTGGGCTCTCAGAGTCTTAAACTTTTTGTAATACATATTTTTAAGAAAAGTGATTAAATACCCATTTTGGGGGTTTCCCCATGCAAATTTTCGGGTGGAAAAAACCCCTTTTAAAGGGGATTTTTTTGCCCCAAAAAAAGGGCCACATGTATAAAAAACTGTTGGGTCAAAAAACCTTTTGTTCCCCTTTAGAAACCAATCAGAGCGCCCCTCTCATTTCATATAGTGCTCTGGAAAAATGAAAAGGGCGCTCTGATTGGTTGCTATAAGCTCTGATTGGTTTCTATGGGCAACAAAGAGAGTTTTAGCCCTTTGACTTTTTCTTTTAATATTGCCAAAAGTTTAACCCCCTTAACGCCCTTGGGGTTCCTTGGGTCCAGGTGGGTTTTGGGGGGTTAACCACCGGGGACGTATGGAAAAGTCTGAGGATCGGGGAAAAATAAAAAGCGGGTTCCCAAAGCGATCGGCGCGGGGGTTGTCGCTGAATTTTACGCTGACTTCCCGCACCACCCCGGCCCCGCCCCCGGATCGCCCCCGGGGGGGGGGGGGGGGGGCGGAAAAAACCCCGAAATTTATCCGACGATGGGTCCCCAAAAAAGAAGACACAGGAGGAGTTCGCTCCTCCTGCGTCTTTTTGCCCGGCCCGGCGCAGCGCACGGATGGGACGATGGTGCAGCCCCTTTTCCCTGAAAAGAAGCACGGAGGGCAGAGAATCCCTTTCCCGGGTTTTGTCTGTGACGTCAACGTTTCCCCCGGCCCTTTGCCCTGTGGGTTTCCCCCGGGGATCTTTGGACTGACAGTTTTTCATAGGAACCATTCAAAAGCAAAAAAGCATGCATGATTCCTTTTAAATTTGAGAGATTAAAGATCTCTCTTAAAATTCCCCTAGGGGGGAAAAAGTAAAATAAAAATGTGAAAAAGTAAAAAAAAAAAAAGTAAAAAAAAGTAAAAAAAAACAGAAAAAAAACAAACCCCGAAAAATAAAAAAAAAATTCGTAAAACCGCCCTTTTCCCTTTTACAAACGCAAAAATCGCCCCAAAAAAAGATCAAAAAAAATTTAAATTTACCCATTTTTTGGTATCGCCCCGTGCGAAAAGGGACATGCCCTATAAATTGCCCATTTTTAAATTAAACCCGTACGGTAAAACCCCCGAAAAAAAAAAAAAAAAAAAAAAAAAAAAAAAAACAATCAAGTTTTTAAGATTATTGTTACCCCCCGAGCACATAAAATGGAAAAAAAAAAGAAAATTCAAAAAATTCCTAAAAAACCCCAAAGTTGGGTCCCAAAAAAAAACGTCAATTCATCCCGAAAAAAAAAATTTAAATTTTAAAACAGCTCTGTATACGGAAAAAAAAAAATTTTTATAGTTTCCGAAGTTTAGCGATGCAAAAATATTGTTTTCCCCCCCACCAAAAAACACTTTTCTTTTTTTTTTAAAGTGTTCAACATAAAAAAAATTTTTTAAAAAAAAAGGGTATGCCATAATCGAAAGCGACCCCAAAGAGTAAAGCTAACTTATCCCCGGTTTATGCCGGTGGGGGCCCTTTTAAAAATAAAAATAAAAAAAAAATATAGGATTGCAGTTTTTTCTTACCTGGCCTCCAAAAATTTTTTTAAAAAAGCAATAAAAAACCCTTTTGTCCCCCCAAAAATGTATAATAAAAACGTAAAACCATTGAAAAAAAACAAGCCCCAAAACCCCCAGCCCAAGCAAGAAAAATTTTTTAAAATTTGGTTTAATGGGCTCTAAAAACTAGGTGATGCAAAAACGTATTTTCCGGGTTTGAATAAAGTGTTTTTATTGTTTTTAAAAAGCAGATTTAAAACATAAAAAAAATAAAAATTTGGGGTATCAGTGTAATCGAAATTGACCGGCTAAAGTAAAGCAAACCTTGTCATATATCCCGTCCCAGTGACAGCTTTTAAAAAATAAAAAATAAAAAAAACATTTCCCAAAGATTGTTTTGTTTTTTTGTTCAAAAACATCCCCCAAAAAAAACCCTTAAAAAAAGGGGAACATAGCCCTTCAATTGCAAAAATTAAATTGGTCCCAAAAAAAAAACTTCAACTCACCCCGCAAAAAACAAACCCAATACCGCCCCCTAGAAACAGCAAAAAAAAAAAAGTTATGGCTGTCAGAATAGGAAAACTTAAAAACGCAATTTTTATGAGGGTATTTCTACAGGGTAAAAGTAATAAAACAAAAAAAAAAATATATAAAATCTATATAATTGAAAAGGGGTCCCGCCCCCCCTTATTTAAAAGTTTTTAAAAACCAATTTAAAAATGCACGGGGGGAAATTGCTTTTAAAAATTTTTGAAACTCAAAAAAACAATGATGAATTGCTTTTTTCCCCCATTTTAAATTGCCCAATGCTAAAAAAAAACAAATGGAACACCTGTGCATCCAAAATGAACAGTACCCCCCTAGTTGGTTCCCTGATGGGTGTTTAAAATCCAAAATGGGGCGATTTCCCTGGAAGGTTTCGCCTGTTTTTGCTATTTTGGGGGGGCTTTCCAAATGCGACATGGCCCCCCCAAAAACTGCGTTCCCAAAAACCAAATAGCGCTCCCTCCTTTATACGCCCCGTATTTCCCCCCAAACAGCAGTTTACACCCCCCATGTTAAAGGGGTTTTTCCAAAAATTGGAGAAATTGCTTTAAAAAAAAGTTTTGGGGTTTTTTTTTCCCGGTTTTTTGTATATTTTGAAACTTTTTAAACTAAAATTGCAGATTATTGGAAAAAAAAAAAGTTTTTTTACTTTTCAGGCCCTTTTGCCCAAAAAAAAAATTTTTGAATCACCTGTGGGGGGCTATATTTCTCCCAAAGCCCCCCGGATATATTCCTTAAGGGGTTTTAGTTTTTCCCAAAAATTTTGGTTTTATTTAGGGGTGTTTTTTTTAAATTTTAACCCCTTGGGTGTCCCCCAAAAACCCGAAATGGCGTTAAATAAAAAACGTATTGTAAAAGAGACCCCCGAGTATTTGTAAGTTTTCCTCCCATTTTTGGGACTTTTTGGTTGAGCCCAAAAAATGCACTATTTCCACAATGGGGTATTTTAATTTAAAAAGGCAGCCTGGGGGGAAATTTTTTAAATTTAAGGGTTTCATTTACCTGTAAAATTTTGTTTTCCAGTGAAAATATTTTAAATAAAAAATTGGGAAAAACTGCAAAAAAAGTGAAATTTTTAAATTTCACCCCCACTTTGTTTTAAAATTTTTGTGAAATATCCTAAAGGGTTATCAAACTTCCCAAAAATTTGTTGTAAATACGTTAAAAGGGGTTTTTAGTTTCTTAGATGGCAAATTTTTTTATGGGGGGTATCAACTGCAGGCCCCCCAAAGGCCCAGTTTAGAACTGGGAAGTGGTCCCTAAAAAAAAAGTATATTGCAAAAAATTTTTTGAAATTGTGAGAATTTACTACTTTAAAATTTCCCAAGCCCCTCTAATGTCATTAAAAAAAAAAAAAAAAATTTAAAAAAAATGATTTCCCAAACCCAAAAGTGGACCCTATGGTAGATGCTTGTTTAAAAAAAATTTTTTTTGTGGTGAATTTAAATTTTCTGTCTTGACGCAGAATTTTTGGGAAATTTCAAAATCGAAATTTTTCCCAAATTTTTTATGAAATTTTGATATTTTTTACAAACAAAACCCAAAGGGTTGTATGGATAAAAATTTTTACTAAATTTAAAAAACAAAAAGTGTCACGAGAAAAAAAACAAACTCTGAATTTAAATTTGGGTAGGGAAAATGTCAAAAAAGTTTTTTTTCACATTAAAAAATGACACATGACAGATTTCAAAAATAGGGCTGGGTCAGGAAGGCCAAAACAGGCTGGGTCCTTAAGGGGTTAACTTTCCAGCTGAAGTACAAATGGCCAGACTGAAGCCATCTTATGATGGACATGTTATAAGAAGACAAGGCTCCTGCTCAAGTCAATTTTCTAATTCTGTTTCGCCCCTTTTTTTGCCAAACCCCCGGGTATAACCCTTTTAATTTCTTATTTTTTGAGTTCAAACACTTAAACAATATGTAGCAAGCATCTAAGTTCCTCCAAGCCATGGCTAAAAAGGGAAGGTTGGAAATTTTTTTATCAAATTTTTTAAATTAAAAAGATTTAAAAAGCAGTACATGTTAAAAAAAACTCACTAATTGCTCACTGATGGTTTCAAATGTTGTGAATATTGGCAGAAGTTTTTTAAGGATATTTTCATTTGAATAAAAATTAAAAAAAATTTTTTTTCCTAAAAATCTTTTTAAAACCCGTTTAAAAGGGTCTTGTATGAATTTTTTTACCAACACCAAAAATTTGGGGCAAAACCCCAGAAATTTCTGCAAACAGATTGCATTTGTGGACTAACCCTTATCATTTTGGATGTTAGTCTTTCAGGGAAGGTCTGTCAGCGATTTGGTAATTGTCCCTTTTTTAAAAACTCCCTTCCCCCGAGTGTCAAGAAAAAATATTCCATAATTTTGGGCCGATAAAAGGGGGGCCAGGGGAACTAGGGAGACAAACCCCCAGGGGCTCATTATAGCCAATATACCTCATAACAAGCAGGGAGGAATTTATAAGCAAAAGAGGGTTTTTTAAATTTATCCTAACACTAACCTCTGCCAAAATTTCTATAAGGGGGTGTGTCTAAGATCCCCGGTGATGAAGGGGTCTAAAAAACAATTTACTGGGACATAGGCTTTTCATTGACTTTTTCCCTTTACCTTCAAACCCCGTCATTACTACAATGACATATACTAATAGATGAAATTTTTTTCCATGACCCAAAACCCGTTTTCCTCATCCAAAATGAAAATTTAAATAAAACCCCCATAAAAAAATTTATTTATTTTTTTGTTTATCCTTTTTTATAATTTTTGCTGCCATATTGACCAGGCTTTTTTGGGGGTTAAAATTTTTTAACCCCCAAGCCCCAAAGATGAAAAGTAGTTAATGACCCGGAAAAAATTTTTTTAGTTTTTGCTTCCTTGGTTTCAACAGTTGTAACTTTATTAAAATTTTTTTAATTACGCAGTTGTTTTGAGGCCCCGTTTTATTTGAGACAAGTAATTTCTTTTTTGGGGGAATTGTTTAAGTTCCTTTTTAAAAAATTGGGAATTTTATTTTAAAATTTAAAAAAAATTTTTTTTTTTTTACACCCATTCAATTTTCACAATTAGTAATTGTTAGATTAATTCTACAGGTTTTTTTATGGTGTGTGGTACCAAAAAATGTGTAGGGTTTTTTATGAAATATTTACTTTTATTTTACTATTGTTTTTTATTCTTTTTTTTACACTTTTTATTTTTTTTACTTTTTATTTTAATCCCAAGAAGGTAAAAAACTTTTTTTTTTTTTTTTTTTACACTTTGTAATTTTTAGCTAATTCCAAAATTGTAATGCATTATTTTAAAATTTTGGTTTAGTCTGGGAAAAAAAGGCCCGTATCCCGGGCGCTCAAGTTTTGGGCCTTTGGGCACTGGCTTCTTCACGACAGCCCGGGGTTTTCTAGGCCCCAGGGCTGACTGTGGGAGCCGTTCCCCGGGGGGTGTTGGGGTCACCCGGGTGTTCCAATCACCCGACCCGAGCAGGGAAAAAATTTAAATTTCGCCCGCGGTGACGAAAATGCGGGAATAAAGGGTTAAAGCACCAAAGGGGGCAGAGGTTTCACCTGTCCCCCAGCGCTTGCAGGACTGTGCGGGAAAAAGGGCTGTCTAGTCCCCGCCCCCTTTTTCAGCGCCGGGTGCGGCACGGGCGGGCCAAAAAAATTTCGATGTCTGCTGCGACGTCAAAAGACCTGAAAAAGCCCCCCTGTCAAAAGACGGTGGGAGGTCGTTAATGAGTTAAACACCTGAAAATGGAGGATGTTAGATGGAGTAAAAAGCTGGATGTTATACGTCAAGGTTGAAATGAAATATGTTTTAATCCCAATTTAAACTGTCTTCAGGGGTGGGGCAAATTGTAGATGGTAATGCAAAATAGGCAGCTGGGTAGTAAGCTGAAAAATACCCTAATATAGGTAAAAGATAAAGGTGAGGGATGGAACCAGAAAAGAAGATGTAAGAGGGGATGGTAATGAAGGTAAATAGGACCATACACTGTAAAGAATGCTAACTATGGGGACATGCGGCGGCAACAACAGATAATTAAAGTAATTGGTATCCATCCAACATCTGCCATGCTACAGGTTTGGGATGAGAGCCCAGCCCAGCCCCTAAAAGCTGTGATTGACATTTCAGCTCTGCTATTCCTAGCTGAGCCTGTTAGTGGGATATTGGTGATGGAGGGGTTTTAACAGCAGGGCAGAACACTACAGAGGTCTTAAGGTCTTAAAGTTTGCCAGTTAGAAAGATAAATAAGCATCTATACTGCTGATAAGACACAGCAGAAAGTGAGGTCACCATTCCAACCAGAAGTGCTAGAGAAGAGAAAGTTGGTTGGTAACTAGAGAAACTTGTCTAAACAAGAAGGAGATAAGAACTGCTCTAACTCTGAAATAAAGCAAAATGAGAACCACAACGTATTTGATAATAATCTTTATTCCCCTTTGCCTATATGTTTAAAACTAATCAAAGTAATTGGAATACCAATTTGACACAATTTAAAGGGTTTGATCGGTGGAGAAAAACATATTTTGTCAAAATTATCCTCCATCCCCTACCCCCAGTTAGACACTTTTATAATGGACATTCACTATATTTTCTGTGGGCCTCCTGCAGTTCTACATCAGCTGATTGATGACAGGAAAATCAGTATCTCTGTAACACAGTAAACAGCTCTGTGTCAAGCCCAAGAAATCAGGTAATCAAAGGGATTTGGCTTTTTTCAGGGCAGCCTCTAAAGCCATATCTATTTGGTCCTGACTTACAAGGCTTTTACCATGGGGTAGAAAACAGGGGGCATACACTGAGACTATGGTTGGGCATGAGGAAAATAGACGAAGCACATCAAAGGGTCCTGGGGCTTTTAGTTCTACAGGACTTTCAGCTGGAGAGAAAAAGTACTGCAAACAGCACAGGAAAAGCACTAATTAACACAGAAACCATCACAGGAAGATGAATGAAGACTCAGGTAAGCCATTTTGGCTTACCAGACACCCCCTTTTATTCCAAATAATATTTAACTATGGAGGTTGTATCCACTCAGTTTGATACCATTATGGATTTTGAGTATCAACATCCAGAGATGGAACAAATGGTAAAATGTCGGGCTCTATTCAGACTCCCAATTTGGTTTCTGTTCCGGAAACCTTTATAACAGTGCCAGTTCTGCCTAAGAAAGAGATCCAAAATGTAAAAAAAAAAGAAGTAATTTTCCTCTTAAGGACTGGCCTTTTTTATATCTAAAAAACGTATTTTTTTTTGTTGACATTATTTAAGAGCTATAACATTTCTATTCTATTTCTATTTCTAGTGCTATTCACTGGTAAAAGGGAATGTGTCATCGAAAATGACTTATTGTTTAGCTCACATTTTTATGTTCAACACATTTTTTAAGATTTTTTTTTTTTTTTAATTTTCCATATCACTTTCAAAATTTCTAATTCATTCTTAAGTCCTGCAGTTTTCACTTTGGCCACTAAGCCTAATAATAGTCTGACACTTCCTGTTCTGTACAGAAAGATTCTCAGTTGTCTGCGCATTATCAGCACGAAGAGGGTCAAACTGAAAGGAGACACCAGTGTGAATAGATAACACAGGATCCACCAGTCACAAGAGGAGATAGTCACAGTTCACCCTTTCACCTCCCTGCACACGTCTTCCCAGGTCACAGAGCATGACTAGAAAACTCTCCTATAGAAGTGAATGGGACTAAGTCAGTTTTAAGCTACTGTAAAGCATCTCTCTGACTGCTGTTAAAGCAGTGCAAACAAGGCCTAGTGGCCAAAGTGAAAACTGCAAGACTTATTAAAAAATATTTAAAGTGATATGAAAAATTAAAAAAAAACAAAAGTTCCTAAAAAATGTGTTTAACATAAAGATGGGAGGTAAACAATGACTCATTTTTTGACGACACATTCCCTTTAAGGGTGACCGCCGAATCTGCAAACCGCGGACAGAACTGACCCCCAAAACCATTCTAAAGACGATAAAATTCCGGCAAGATTCTTAAACAGAACCCGACCGGCATTTTACAACTGCCATGTGGACGTATCCTTGCAGGAAGAATTGTAGCTTTTATCTGCACCATATTAGGGTAACTATAATTCACTCACTGATTACTTTTAATCAAAGGGATTTTTTAAGGACATTTTCACATGGTGTGGTAAAAACTGCATTAAAACTGAACCCACAGAAACTGCATGTGTTTTAGTACCATTTGTTGTGGTTTTGCAATGCACCAATGTGCTATGATTTCTCAAGAGTAAACATGTCACATAAATGTTTCACACCTATGAAAATCATATTGTCAATTACTGCATCATAAAAGTGAGGAAAATAGTGGTTAAACTACATATAATACTTTCTGTGAGTGAATAGACCTAAAGACTTTTACTGGCCCTCTTATACTAAAATAAAAATGTAACTGGTATTTATCTCTCCTGCCAGAGATCTGGTGCCCCCCGCCACTCCCACACCGATGACTGCTTAGGCAAGTAATGAGCTACAGCATTACATGAGCCATGAACATGATGTCATTAATGGGGGACTGAAGGAGAAGTTGGAGTGGCAGTGGGAGTGGGGAGGATGAATAGGGGTTACAGTTTTATTTCAGCACAATAAGGGGTTAATAGGGAAGTTTTTCAAGATCTTGAAAATCTTTTAATTTTCGAGAAGCAATGAAAAAACAATATTCTACCATTGTTTTCAAGTTTTTTTCTGCCATGCAGTATAAATAGTATGTTAACTTTATTCTTTATGTTGTTATGATTACAGCCTTACCAAATGTAAACTTTTTTATGTATCAGTTCTTTTGCCGAATAGAATCAATTACAATCCAAGACCCACAACTTTTTGCTTTTTTTCATCAATGTTTTTTTTTTTTGCACACAGGCTGTAAGGTTTTTAGCCTTTCCATGATTTTGGGGTATATATGTGATCATCTTTGACTTTTAAGACCTATTCCACTGGTAAATGGACAAAAAATAGCCAATTCATCATCATTGTTTGTGCATTTTATGCTATAAATGATTTAGTTTGGATAAAAGCTTTTTTTTCTCTACAAGTGATCACAAGTATGGAGGTGCCATAAAGAACTGTTCAAAAGTTTTAGGAAGGTGTGGAAAAATGCTGCAAAATAAAAATATTTTATAATAGAAGTGTGTCACGAAACAGGCTCTGTTCATAGGTCAATGCATCAGGACCCTCTGGTCACAGCCTGACACGTGATCCTATATGTGACGTACATGTTACGTTCCGCACCCCCTAGGGATATGTAAGGTCAGCTAGATACCGTTTCACAGACACCCCCTGTCCACACGCGCACAGGGAGGCACGGGGAGTGAGAGACAGAGAACCCACACAACCACCAGCCTGGCACAACACTTGCCCACAACCCTGACCAGCTGAGAGACCCATTTTCACTATCACCAGTGAAACAGAGCTCTGCCAGCTCGCTAGGCGGCCACCAGTTCCTTGTTAGATATATTCTTGGTCCAAGTCTAAAATGCAATTACAGTTGTAGGTTGCAGAGTAATGCAGCTGTCAATTACCTTGTGATTAGGCCTTAGCGCTGTGCAGTCACATGGGGGGTGTATAACACAAGCGAGTTCTTGGTTCCTTCTGATATGCCAAATGGCATAAACTCCCTCAAAAGACTACCTGGGCTGTTGGCAGGTCCCCATTTTTAACCCCAGCTGCTCACAACCCCTCACTCTCTATCACGCCCTTTGGAATGGCTCAGCTCCACCTCTGGGTGCTTGAACCTATAACCTTAACTTAACTTCTCCCAGGGAGGTCACAGAAAGGCAGAGCTGGTATCATCGAACCGGCCGGGCCTCAGCTACATTCTAATACCAAACATCGCTTTGATGGCAAGTTCCTAGTAGCGGTTCTGCATATCTCCTAAGCCCTTGGTCCTAGAAGTGAGGGAGATCCATGTGTTCATTTGTCTCACTCCCAGGTTCTCACATATGGAATCGGTCTACGTGTATGACATATGGTATTCCCATAATTCCATATGTAACTATGGTTCCATGGCGTCTACCCAACTTAATTTGATGATTAGCCCTTTGGAAGAAACTTCTATCTTGGCCCCTTAGAGGCTGGCTAAAGTATGAACGAAATAATAAAAGGCTTCTGAGGCTTGAATCACTGGTGAGAGGTGCTTCCAACGTGCCAAATGGCTTACTAGGTTAGGAGTAAGCAAGTAATTACTGATTTCCTGTGGGAACAGATTCTGAGTGATGCCTGGTATTTAATTATGAAGCCTTGGATCCAATTATATGTTCATCACAAAGTGGTAATAATTTATTTGTATCAATTAACTCCTTAACCCACCTGAATGTATGGGTATGTCCTAGTGGCGTTAAGGAGTTGTACAGCGGGATCGCGGCGCGGCTAATTGTAGCCAACACCCGGCGCGCTGTTTAACCCCTAAGATGCCCTGGCAAAGATGGTAACTGCGGGGATCCGATGGCTGAACATGGCAGTGGAAAGCCTTGTGAAGGCCTCCATCGCTGCCATGTTTTTGTTTGCTCCACTTCCAGCCCCAGGCAGGAAGTCGGGGAACCGCCATCTTGGTACGCCCTAATGCATTGTCTATGCAATGCATTAGGCTGTATAAATGATTGCAACCCCCTAGTGGTGATGTGTCCTAGGGGGACTCAAAATGAAAGTAAAAAAAAAAAAGTTTTAAAGTATACAGAAAATAAAAAAATATTAAAAGTTCAAATCACCCCCTTTCGCCATTTTACAAATAAAAGAAATAAAGTGATAAAAAAGTTACACATATTTGGTATTGCCGCATCCCAAAAAGTCCGATCTATTAAAATACAACATCATTTATCCTGTACGCTGAACACCGTAGAAGAAAACAAATTCCAAACGCCAAAATTGCGGGTTTTTTTTGGTCAATTAATGTTCTATGAAAATTGGAATAAAAGTGATCAAAAAGTCACAATAAACTGCTAGCAATAAAAATTGCACTTCAGCCCGCAAAAAATGCCCCTCACTGACGTCCGTAGGTGTTAGTACAAAAAAATTACTGGTCGCACAAAATGGCGCCGCGGCGCAAATTTAAAAAAATAGAAAGTGTTTGGAATTTTTTTACTCCACCAAAACATAACGGAAACCTACATGTTTGGTATTGATGGATGCGTATCAACCTGTAGAATACAGATAACACATTTTACCAAAGATTGAACGCTGCAAAAACAAAACTCCCACGAACATGGCGCAAGTAAATTTTTTTTCACATTTTGCCCCACTTATAATTTTTTTGCGCTTTTCCAGTATAGTCTATGGTACAACAAATGTCACCGTTAGAAAGTACAACTTGTCCCGCAAAATAAAAGCCCTCATATGTCTATTTAGGTGGAAAAATAAAAATGTTATGGCTTTTGGAAGGAGAGGAGGAGAAAAATGTAGAGTAATATTTTTCTTCTGTGGAGGGATTAAGGGGTTAATTGAATGTAAAGTGACTGAACACAAGTACAATTTAAATCAAAACAGTATTTGGTGTGACCAGTCTTTGCCTATTCTTCTAGGTACTTGTAGACACTTTCTGAAGGACTTCGGCAGGGAGGCTGTTCCAAACATTTTGAAAAAGTAACTATACATCCTTTGTGGATGTGGGTGCTCAGATTCTGGATTCTGGGGCAGTTGTGGTGAGACTAGAGTATGGGGAATCTACTTGTAGATGGAGAGAGAGGCTCCCGCCCTACAGGTGCACCACCAAAGAAAATACTTCCCATTTGGCTTGCCCTTTTGGGTAACCAAGAGTGATAGGAGGCAGACTCTTTTTTGACTTTTGCAAATTTGCTCAAAATTACATATACTGTAAACGTATGCATTATCATCTAATAAACAGTTCAAGTTACCCTGGTTGTTGTGTGGTGCCTTATAGACTTGTAGGTTACATAGGGAATAACAATAACACGTGGGTTCTTTGATATACAGCGCCTTACGAAAGTATTTGGCTCCCTTGAAATTTTCAAGCTTTTGCCACATTTCAGGCTTCAATCATAGGCCCATGAGGCCTATGATCACTCTGGATGAACTGCAGAGATCTACAGCTGAGGTGGGAGAGTCTGTCCATAGGACACTGCACAAATCTGGCCTTTATGGAAGAGAGGAAAGAAGAAGCCATTTCTCAAAGATATCCATAAAAAGTCTGGTTTAAAGTTTGCCACAAGCCGTCTGGGAGATGCCAAACATGTGGAAGAAGGGGCTCTGCTCAGATGAAACCAAAATCCAACTTTTTGGCCACAATGCAAAATGATACTATTTGGCGTAAAAGCAACATAGCTCATCACCCTGAACTAACCATCCCCACTGTCACACATGGTGGGGGCAGCATCATGGTTTGAGATTTTCTTCAGCAGGGACAGGGAAGATGGTTAAAATTGATGGGAAGATGGATGGAGACAAATACAGGACCATTCTGGAAGAAAACCTGTTGGAGTCTGCAAAAGACCTGAGGCTGGGACGGAGATTTATCTTCCAACAAGACAATGATCCCAAACATAAAGCAAAATCTACAATGGAAGGTTCACAAATAAACGTATCCAGGTGTTAGAATGGCCAAGTCACAGTCCAGACCTGAATCCAATCGAGAATCTGTGGAAGCAGCTGAAAACTGCTGTTCACAAACACTCTCCATCCAACCTCACTGAGCTCCAGCTGTTCACAAACGCTCTCCATCCACCTCACTGAGCTCCAGCTGTTCACAAACGCTCTCCATCCAACCTCACTGAGCTCCAGCTGTTCACAAACGCTCCCCATCCAACCTCACTGAGCTCCAGCTGTTCACAACGCTCTCCATCCAACCTCACTGAGCTCCAGCTGTTCACAAACGCTCTCCAACCAACCACACTGAGCTCCCGCAGTTCCCCAACGCACGCCAGCCACCCACACAGAGCTTCAGCTGCGCACAAATGCTCTCCATCCAACCTCACTGAGCTCCAGCTGCTCACAAACTCTCTCCATCCAACCTCACTGAGCTCCAGCTGCTCACAAACGCTCTCCATCCAACCTCTCTGAGGTCCAGCTGTTCACAAACGCTCTCCATCCAACCTCACTGAGCTCCAGCTGCTCACAAACGCTCTCCA
The DNA here is from genome assembly GCA_025379985.1 of Phyllomedusa bahiana. NCBI lineage: Eukaryota > Metazoa > Chordata > Amphibia > Anura > Hylidae > Phyllomedusa > Phyllomedusa bahiana. The sequence continues at coordinate 124,592 of JAODAL010003099.1, forward strand.
TCCAACCTCACTGAGGTCCAGCTGCTCACAAATGCTCTCCATCCAACCTCACTGAGCTCCAGCTGCTCACAAACGCTCTCCATCCAACCTCACTGAGCTCCAGCTGTTCACAAACGCTCTCCATCCAACCTCACTGAGGTCCAGCTGTTCACAAACGCTCTCCATCGATCCTCACTGAGCTCCAGCTGCTCACAAACGCTCTCCATCCAACCTCACTTAGCTCCAGCTGTTCACAAACGCTCTCCATCCAACCTCAACGAGGTCCAGCTGTTCACAAACGCTCTCCATCCAACCTCACTGAGCTCCAGCTGTTCACAAACGCTCTCCATCCAACCTCAACAAGGTCCAGCTGTTCACAAACGCTCTCCATCCAACCTCACTGAGCTCCAGCTGTGCGCCAAGGAGGAATGGGTAAGAATTTCAGTCTCTCGATGTACAAAACTGATAGAGACATACCCCGAGCGACTTGCAGCTGTAATCGCAGCAAAAGGTGGCACTATAAAGTATTAACTTATGGGGCCGAATAGTATTGCACTCCCCACTTTTCAGTTTTTTATTTTTTACAAAAGTTTAAAATATCCAATGAATTTTGTTCCACTTCACAATTGTGTCCCACTTGGTGTTGATTCTTCACCAAAAAATTAAAATTTTATATCTTTATGTTTGAGGCCTGAAATGTGGCAAAAGGTTGAAAAGTTCAAGGGGGTCAAATACTTTCACAAGGCACTGTATGATGCTATTATCCATGCCTATATTAAGTATAGCTACTTGTAACTTTCTTGGGTGGTGGGTAGTTGCTTGTTAGAAGTAACCTTAGAGTTCATCTTCCTCCTGCCTCTATTCCTATGGATGCATACAATACCTCCCTGATTACTTATAATATTCTTATAATTTATAACATGTGACTGTGTGTGCACGGGTGAGGATTGCCCCATATATCACATATACATAATAATTTCCAAAAAGAGAGTGCTCCTTCTTCTAGCACAGCCTGAGCTCCATAGATTTCATGTGTACAGTCATTTTCAGAAAGAGCGCACACCTCCTTCCAGCACTGTAGCCGGTCTATGTGCACATTTCCATTTATCTGTAAGATGATTCAGACTTTTTTCTTATTTAGTTTTTTTCATTTCCAGGCCTGTGATTTAGAAGCAGCGTTTTATATGACAAACATGCGTCTGTCTCCTCCTTCCCCACCGCCTGCTTTGTAGTGTATAATTCTCCAGACATCCAAAGTCCCCGGTAAACAGCAGCCGGTATCTTGTGAAGATGAAGAGGATGCTTTACTCCGGGAGGCCCATTGAATTGAGAAACAGCAGAAAACTGACAGCCGCGCAGTTGGTGTGATTATCATCGACAGATGAGAGCCATTAACGAAAATGGAGAGTGTCATCCCCGCAGCACAAATATTTTCACTGCCTATTATACCCTCTTAAGGGGGCCTGAAGTGGCCTTGTATTGTCATAGGCTCTAGTATCACTTTTACTACCACCACCATAGGGAAACTGTAGTGTGAGAGATCCCCATACTTACAATCTATTGTGTCCAGTGCTTGGTCGAGATCTAACCACAAGCCGCCTGCAATAAACATGAGAATTGCTCCAAGAATCTCAGAGAAGTGTTTTGTTCCGTTTTTTTTTTCCCCTGGATATGAAAGTTTCCGAGATGAACTCATTTGTTCTGCATTGTCCTTCTTGTTTTGTTCAAGTCCCGGTGGAACAGAATATGGGGTTTGTCGCTGTGAATTGGTGGAATTGTTTCACATCATGAGTTTATTCATGTTCTGCCCTCCCCTGTTGTAAAACACAGGGGAACACTACTGGCATTGTGCACAAGCAATATACCACCCAGATTTCTACCTCTGCCATCCCCTGGTTTTGTCCCTACTCAATAGAAAGCATTTACTCAGGGGAGGGAAGGGGCGTTGCTATTGCACCCACCAACATGGAGACCTAAAGAAGAAGATTGATGGGAGAAAGTTCACGGAGAGAAGACTAGGATACATTTCTGAAGGCCTTGCTTCTTCTATTCTAGTTGGGGACATCGTTTTTGTTAATTATCTCTCACTCAACAGGATATGAAGGTCATGGGACCCCTCTCGACCACCTAGGCATTAGAAGTGAGTGGGTGAGGACCAGAGCACCAGGCTTCTAGCTTGATCAGATTGGGTGCATTCGTCATTCTGATCTACCCAGAAACTTCTGTGAACTTTGGAAAGTTTTTGTCACCCTCCACCCCCCCTCTTCTCTGACCATGAAAGAAACTGAGCAGCCTGAAACAGGACGGTGGCTTTGAAATGAAGAAAAGTTGCCACGGCATTGACAGGGGGATAAAATGGAGGAAACAGAAGACAGAGATTTTATATTCAGCTGCTGCCTTCGGCTGGGACATAGACGCAATGTTTGCAGTGACAATACTGTTTAGTGGCAAACGCCCAGAGTTAAACATAAATGCTCGGCCCTGAATGGGAAGGGAAATTAAACAGTGAGCTTCAATGGCGAGCACTGGCACAGCAGAAGGGGAAACATCAGTTCTCATTAATGAGTAAAGGACGTTTCCTTTATGCACTTCAGACCATTGAAATCTGGAAGTGATATTTCACAAGTGAATGAGGCCCGATTTCTGACTACATATGGACATGTCAGCTGAGCACGCTGGGGGGTGAACTAAAAAAGTGGTACCGCAATGTACTAACATCAGGTAACTACGATATGACCAGATGCAGAGAAGTGCAGAAGGGTGTAAGCATGGAGAAAGTAAATGCACCTCCACAGGAGCAGAATGTCATACTTATAAACATATACAGTCATATGAAAAAGTTTGGGCACCCCTATTAATCTAAATCATTTATTCTAAATATTTGGGTGTTGCACAGCCATTTCAATTTGATATATAAAACTAATATTGCACATTTTGTGTGTACAATAACTCATTTCAATCGGAAAATTACTGTGTCATCAGTTATAATATATCAAATGTGAATGGCTGTTGCAAACACCCAAATATTTAACTAAAAATGATAGATTATAGGTGCCCAAACTTTTTCTATGACTGTAAATATATAAATATATATATATATATATATATTATAATATAATATATTATATTTAAATTAATATATAAATATAAATTTTATATATATATATATATATATATATATATATATATATATATATAAGATATATAAATCATGAACAACACACGGTTATGGATGGCTGCTAGTGGAAAGGGTATTGCAACCCAACTAATAGATAAATATAGAAATTCCCAGCACACGCTATTTGAATATACAGGCAGTCCCTGACTTACACTGTTCTGACTTACATCTGTCCTCTAGTTACAAACAGAGACTTATGGGGCATGCTGGCACTTGTGGTTCCATGTTCCACAGCAGATAGGAGCTGTGGAACAACAAGATCCAGCATGCCACAGCAGCACAAGGTGAAAATAAGGTGAAAATCTTCTTAACAAGGGCACAGTAGCAAAACAAATGTAAAATGATTTGCGCAATTAGCCTTTTTCGGCGGAATGCGCCTTTTAGGCGCCTTAAGTTTACCATGCAAGGTATACCAGACACCAGATTTTTGAAAGGATCGTACTTTCAGGCGCACTTTACACTGATTAAATGCACCTAAAAACTCTACGATAATTTTCGGTCATGCCACCCGTTATTCGTATATGATACCTTTGTGATATTAATACACTTTTTGAAGCATATTCAAATAGCGTGTAGGATTTCTGTATTTATACTTCTAAACATGTCATACAGATAAAGCACAGTGACTCAGTGGTTAGTATCATTACCTGCAGCGCTGAGGACCTGAGTTTAAATCCCACATAGAGCATCATCTGCAACAAGTTTGTATGTTCTCCCCATCTCTGTATAGGTTTCTTCCAGATTCTCTGCCCCCTCCTTCCTTCCTCCAAATATACAGAAAAGTTAATCTGGAGTTTACATTGTGAGCCCCAATCAGGACAGAGACCAGTGTGAATGATGACAATATCTGTACAGCACTGTGGAATTTAAAAACCGTGATATACAAGTGATCATAACAAATATAGCACTTTAAGAAAAGTATTTACCCCCTATGAGTCATGACAATATCAAAAGGCAGAAAAGTCCCGCTTAGGGCCCCTTTATATTTATATTTTGCATTGCTTTTTTGGTCATAAAAAATGCTTCAAAAATGCATACATTTTCTTTTTTGCTTTATGTGTTTTTAATGCAGTTCTTGTAGCATTTTTTGCAAAACAAGTATGTATGGGTAAATGCATATTTTGATGTATTTTTTTTTTTCCACTGTATCTTTTCTCATCATAAGTAAAAAAAACTAGAGCACCAATGCACACAAGCTTTTTTTGGTGCAGAAAAACAAACAATGGAAGTCTATGGAGAGAAAATACTATGAGCAACCTGAAAAACGCTACAGCATGCTGCATTAAAAAAAAACAACCAAAAACTGCTACTGACCAAAAACATTACCTATAGTACAAAAAAAGAGAAGCTACAAAGAATAAAAGCAATGTCTCTATTTCCCTTTAGGCCTATAGCAAACATCTGGCCACTGCATGTTTGAAAAAACTCATTGTGTGACACCAGCCGAACAGTGCAGTATCAGATCATGTGCGACACAGGCTGTTTTACAAATTGTTCTGCCATACTGTGTAAACAGAATTATTAGAAAGTGACCTGATCTGTGATGAGACATGCAGCAGATTGCAACAAGAGAATGTGATCTGTCCATAAATGTAAGTTCCCCTAGTGCCCCTTCACACTTATATTTTGCATCGGTTGTTTTGGTAAAGGAAAATGCTTCAAAGATGTTTTTTAAGCTTTATGCATTTTTTCTTGCAAAAAAAAGTGTGTATTGGCACATGTGTTTTTTCTGCTCTTTGTATTCATCATCACAAAGCATTTGATTACATTGAAATACGCTACAAAAAGTGCATCAAAAATGCAGATTTTTGGTGCAGAAAAAAAAAACAATAGCGAAATAGAAAGAAAAATACCATAAGCTAGACTGGGTTTTGAAAAAACTTCTTCTGACCCAAAAAATGTAGCTGAAGGGAAAAACAAAAATGCTACAAAGAAGCAATGTCTATAGTTTTTTTTTATTTGCCAATTGATTCCCAACTAACATCTGTCCGATGCAGTTTCTGCCCCCCCCCCCCCAAAAAAAAACAGGCATTTTTTAGTAATATGTTTTTTCAAAAATCCAACATATGAAACACCCTTATAGTGTAGCCAAGTGGCTTCCGGGAGAAACTAGTCTCTAAAGAAGCTTGGAGACACCGTCTGTTCCTTAGTGAGAGCATTCCTAGATAGTCAAATGAAACATAGTCACAGTCCTTCTTAATCAATTCTTATTTATATATAACTTTGTAACTTTAAACATGCTTGCCCATTCTGTCCGGGCCTTAATGACAATATAACAGCAGTACAAAAAGTCATAAAAGCCATGCAAACATGCTGCGCTACTGCTACATGAGGATTGTCAGTATAGATTTATTCTTATTTTGAGCAAATGGCCTATTGAAAATTGTCGTACGTATCAGAGGTTTTTATGACTTTTTGTACTACTGTTATATTGTCATTAAGGCCCGTATAGAATGGGCAAGCATGTTTAAAGTAACAAAGTTATATATAAATATGAATTGATTAAGAAGGACTGTGACTATGTTTCATTTGACCATTTGTTGAGAGCTTTAGGAGAAAACTCTCTTTAGGCTATGTTCACACGGTGTATTTGCAGGGCGTAATTACGCCCCGCAATTACGCCGTGTGACCGGGGGCGGGGCAGGAGCGGGGGGCCGGCACTTCGCCGGCCCATAGACTTGAATTGCCATAATTCACATGTCAATTATCTCCGCCGGTGGGCGAGAGGAGACGTAATCCATAGTTCTCTATGAGAACTGTGAATTACCGTAATGAATGGGCCATTTTCAGCCCGTAATTTGCGCACTTCGGCGCGTAATTACGCACCGAAATACGGCCCAAACTTAGCCGTGTGAACATAGCTTTACAGTCCTATCCTGTGACGTGCGTCCAAAGAGAAAAATAAGGTCCACTTTCTATTTTTGATAGCCTTCCTAGATACGCATTCATACTTTATCACGGATTCCAAATTATCTTGGCATAAGATAAGAATGAATAATAGAGACTATAAAATGTGTTCATGTTCTTAGCTGTGGGGTGAGGACACTGTTGGCTGGAACATATTCCTATTTCTATTGATATTTAATGAAACTAAACTAAAAACATCTATTTATTTTTGCATAACAAGCTGGTGACAAGACCATATTATTTATTTGAACCATAAAACACCATGAAAGTGTTTACAGATCCCGTGGACAGTGTCAATATTTCGATCTTGGGCAATTAGAAAAGCAATTTTTTTTAAAGTATCTACCAGCCTATGGGGGTTCTACCACTAGCAACATTTATTACCTATTCTCATGAGAGGTGATAAAGGTTATTGCACTTGGACCCCACTAGCAGTAGTATGGGGGTTATAGTTTCCTCTCCATGGCACATCCATGGTGGGAAGTTGTATGCACTGTTGGACCATACATCTCTGTATCTGAGTGAGAGCGTACTAGTACTACACTTTGGATTTGGGTCAAAGTTTATTTCAACCCAAATCCGAAAGATTTAATTTGGGTGTATCAAAATCAAATTTTTACATACTGTCCCTTTGGAGCAGCATTCCGAGAAAACCCCTTTAACTTACGCCCCTGATGGGACTCTATCCTTAGGGTCATATTGGACAATCATAGCTCATATGGTAAGTCATACACATTGTACTAAAGTCAATTTCCCAGTCGATTTTAGTGGCATCAGCAGAAAATCTAAGTATCCTAGATGTCTGCTGTGTAAAGAAGGATATCTTGGAGCAAACGAGAAATTAAGCCAAAAGCGATCTGAAGTGCTGGCCGACGAAAGGTAGGAAACACTCAAGCCTCAGAGACATCATTACGGTTTACTCAATTGATCGGTTGATAAGACAACAGTAAGGCGGAATCCTCTATAGATGGTCAACAAGTTCACTTCAATAGATCTCCCTGTCCTATTCATTCTGCTATCTTGCCACTTTTACAAGCAACATGCCTTTAGTGAATAGCGCCTGTAATTCCTTTTCAGAATGTGTGACAGGGAAATCTAATTATTGTGCTAATTGCAAAACAGAAAGTCTCAAGCTGGCCATACACTAGAGATTTAGTCCAATTCAGAATGGTTTCTGATGACCATTGGAGCCTTTTCCTAACAGAAATGAACGAGACATATGCCAACTGGAGGCAGCTTTCTGTTGAAAACCTGATCCACCATGATGGATTTTTTTTGTTGGGTGCTGTAATTGTAAAGTCATTTATGCTGATCAATAGACCATCCATTGAAGTTCAGACCAGGCCACACAACTTATAACATTGACACCTTCATATACCGGCCACTAATCAAATCATTCAGAAAATAACCTATCAAATCCCTAATGTAGAAGATTGCCTCAGCAAATATAGAATATTGCACCACAAAGAGATGACATTTTAGAGTATGTTCTCATCATAAATGTGCCGTTTACCATGGGTAGATGTCTAAAGACCAACAAGAAGGTATTCAGATATATTCTGCACCGACCACATAGCCTTCAATGAACCACACACAGTCTACTTTTGACTAGGTTTGGTCTCTTTTACACAGATACATGTTTTATTTGTGGTAGAGAATAACTGGACCATACATAGCCTAAAGGAGACAATGTGTGGTCTATTGAAGGCTAGAGTCATGCCACAGGCGTCACAGTAATATCATTTTGATACTACTCAGGCATATATGCATATCATTTATAATGAGGACGTGCCCATAACTCATAGTAGTTCTTATCTGATAATCTACAATTATCAGATGGAATAATACATTTATTTTAAATAGTGATAGGGAAAAAATAAAACTGGTTTCTTGAGAATAAATACTACAAACACCACACAACTCTGGCCCATAGTCTGTGTCTAGTATTGCATCTCAGTCTTAGTTACATCAGCTGTAATACCAGTTACAGCCTATGGGCATGAAGGGCGCTGTTTCTGGGAATAGTTGCAAGTTCAATGAGAAAAATGCCAAAAAAACACTTTGTCTGGTTCCACGAAGTGTTGTATAAACATGAAATACATTGTTCATCTGATATTTTAGGATAATTGAATGTTTTTTTTTTAAACTGCAAGAAAAAATGAACAAGAGAATTGTGCTATCATTAGCTATTGTGGTTAAGAAGGGTATTGAACACAGTGGTACACGATCAACCAGAGGTGAATTCCTCTAAATTTTATTATATTGTAAACCTTGCATTGTGTTTGAGGACTGTGTTTGGGGGAATCCATGTGATGCTGCAGATATCAAGTGAAATACTCTATACAGTGAACAAAGGTTCTTTAAAGATGCTTAGGAGAGTTGTGTCTCCATACTAGCACATCACAAAAAGGTGAATAATAGCTTACTCCCCTTTATCTGAAGAACATTGTATCTGCGATATTACGTCAGGGAGCGCTTGTCTGTCTGTCCTTTTCGTTTACCTACTAAATGTGGCTTTAATAGGGGTTGTACAAGTCAGAGGAGTGAGATAGAATCACAATCAGAATTTCTCGCACCAATCTTAATCTGGCCCTGTTCACCACCATTACTGAAAAAGGTTCTGTGTTAAAGGACTATTCCTCATCTCAGACAAAGTGTTCTTCTTTTACTCCAGCTGCAAGGGAATAGAGAGGTGACCATGCATGAGCTCTTCTGTTCACTTCTATGGGAGCTCTGAGTTGCTCAGCTTGATTGGGATTCCAGCAGAAGAAAATGCTTCTGGAGGAGAAGCAGGGCACAGTTTCAGGGGATGAGAAGAGAAGACCTCTTTAAATCCTAACATGGATGTTGATTGGAAGGCCCGTGATAAGAACCACCCAAGGTAATGGTGAGAAATTCCATGGCAATAAACTTCACTCAGATTCATGAATTTGGGTAGTTAATAATGTATGTGCTAAGCACTTGATTTAGGGTAGGGGTGCTTTAAAGGGGTTTTGCCACAAAGTAAAATTGACGTGGGAAGCTTGCAAATGAACTAACAAACATTTTCACCATTCATCATTATTATAAATTCTGCACCGTTTTTGTTTTAGCTGCTCCTTTAGTGATCCATTGTTTACAGCTCATCTCCAGGGGATATGACCAGGGACGAGAGCTCCTCAGTCCTGGTCACACATGCTCAGACATCACCTCTCCTCTCAGGCAGCTACTGAGTGTTCAAACCCCAGGTGCTGTCACTCTACTCCTGTCCTCTGTACTCCTTAGTAAATAGTCAGTGCAAATAAATAAAAAAAAAAACTTCAATCAGATATGTGCATTGATAAAGAGAAAAAAAAAACAACACAGGTTTGGTTGCTGCAGGGATTCGAACCTAGGAACCTCGTGCTGTGAAGCAAAAACATTACCTCTCAGCTACTCACAATGCTTTACATAAACAGACCTTTCTTTGACTACAGAGAGGAAAGGCCTGATGATGTCATCCTGCTGGGTCACATGATATGCAATTCAAACAAATCACACACGCCCCCTTCTGAGCACACAGAGCTGAAGAGCTGGATGCAGGAGGTAGAAACTGAGATCGTGGCAAAACCCCTTTAAGGTGGGGAAGCATGTTCAGGCCTTCAGTCAGCCTGTGTAAGGAGAAGAGAGAGAGTTCAGGTGCAGATTAAAAGTCATTTGTAATTTTTTGAGAAATTCTGTAGCACTATTCTAGGATAAGGGGTCCCCTAACCACTTGCCGGCAGTGGAGTGGGGCAGGCAGGGGCATACCATCAGCTGAAAAAGACTCACGGTAAGAAAAGAGGAAAAGATAGAGAGTGAGATCGAAGATGAATGGAAGCGAGGTTCTGGAAGAAGTCTGCACACCCCATCAAGTAAAGCCTGCAGAGTAACTGAAGATGTCAATTTAAGTTACAGAAGGAAGTGGGGAGATATCCTCCTCCTGGAACAAAGAGAGAGGTGCTGTGGTACTTAAAGAAAGAAGGATCAGCTACACTGCAGAAGAAAAGTGTTCTGCTCCTGGAGTATCTGTGGACGAGAGGTGGACTTTCATTCAATGTACTAACACCTGCTGTACCAGGGGCATAGTTAAAGTATCAGGTTGAAAAACTTTATCTTGGGCCCCTCTACCGGAACCAAGATCATCAATTTCAGGGACCCATGCAGTCAAAACATGTTCCTGCCCCCACCCACCCCAAACAAAAATATAGAAAATATAATTGTACCATTGTTTTTGAGTTTAGTTTTTGCTGTAGCTTACATCGTACAGTTTAATTGACTTGTTATCTCTATTCTGTTGGTCTTTATTTATGCAAGGGCTAAAAAAATACTGCCACATTAGCAATGCATGTCTCCACTATATAGTGACGAATACCATCATAATTTTACTGATTAAACTAGAATACCAAGACCAATATTGACAAATATTGGCAATATTGTATACACAGACCAAATATATATATATATATATATATATATATATATTATATATATATATATATATATTTATATATTATTATATATATATTTATATATATATATATATTATATATATATACACACACAAGTATACAAGTATACATAGATCAAATAATACCACCAAATATCACTTCGCTATTTTGACTAATACCACCAGACTGTTACATAGTTACATATAGTTACATAGTTAGTACGGTTGAAAGAAGACACATGTCCATCAAGTTCAACCAAGGGTGGGGAAAATGTTGGGGTGATGGGAGAGAGGACACGGGACTTTGAAGCCCAGCCTCTCCCTGGTTAATGACCTGAAAAACCACAAGGCAAGAACCATTCTGCTCCAGTGTGAGACATAGTCTCCGACCCAGAGACTTCCACAGCCAGGACCAGGAAATTTACATAGCTACTTATCAAATCAATATAGCAAGACCAATATTACCAATAACAACAATATACAAGAACCAAATAATACTGACACACCATAACCACATATCACCACCATAAAGATACTGATTAATACCAGAACCACTATTGTGACAAATACACCAGTCACAGTCCTCCTCCAAATCAAATCACTAACCAAAACTGGGGGGACAAAATATATAAATTTAACTTTTTATGATCTATCGTGGAGAAACAATTGCAATCACTAAAAATAATTACTGGACACAATTGTAACAAATAGCAGCATATATTAAACTTGGACAACTATCCTAAGATGGGTTTGGATCCCTAGTGAGTAGCTAGTTTAGAATACACCTCACAGTATAACAGGATGGTCGTCCCTGAAAAAAGGACGGTCCTGTTTGGAAAACATGTCCCTAACTATAGAAACCCTTTTATGTGACATCCATTGATGTACAAAAAAACTCTTCATATGAAAGACGTCCGCCAAACATGTTTCGATCCTCCCAGTATCAGGGAATCTCCTGCTTAGGGGACAAATACAGGGAAATGAAGAGTAATCGAAATACACACCAGGTTATAACCAACACTTTGATAAACAAAAAGTATGTGTATATAGAGATGCGGCGAATTTCTCAAAATTCGATTCGGTGCACTTTCGTCCGAATTTTTAGCCGAGCTAAAGAATTCGTTTCGTTCCGAGAGAAATTTCTTTCGGCACGAATCGCTGGTTAAAAAGAGAAGCAGCGTATTTCGACAGCGTGCCAATAGAGCTATCGCGTGGGTTGCTGGGGTAGAATCGTTGCTTGCCAGATTGCAATAAGAAATATGCGAAGGAGAGTTATGCTTGTTGGTTTGGTTCTTTCAATAGACATATGTTGGTGCTGTTTTGTATGACAGCACATGGAATGCCGCCACGATAAATAGAATCGATTCATATAAAATTTCCCTGGGTACTTAAGAGGGCAAAACTGACCAAAAAACTCGCAAGCAGGGACTGTAGCATGGATAAAGTCCTGCCAGCGGACAGACTGGAAAAAAACAAGCAGAGAGCTCACGGTGGGCAACATTAGTGCCAGAAAAAGTGTGGGGAGAGGTGATGGCGGCGCCACAGCAGCATGAGGTCCAGGGCAGAGAGGCACAATGACATTCTGGGAGGTGGCAAAACACGACGAGGAAGCCACAGAGGAGGCACAATGATGAGAGCGGAGGTCACAGCAGGCGAGCAGTATGAGGTCAGGCATGTGGCACATGAGAACTTCTGGAGGCGGGCCCAAAACAGGAGGAAGCACAGATGGCACAATCACACTGTGTGGAGGTCACGACTAGCAGCAGGCAGTGAGTCTCAGGCTAGTGGACAATGACATTCTGGAGGACGGCAAAACAGTATTAGGCCACAGAGTGGCAACAATCACACAGCGGTGTGGAGGTCACGGCGGCAGCAGTATGATGATCGGCAGTGGCAAATGACATTCTGGAGGCAGGGCAAAACAGTATTAGGGCCAGAGAGTGGTCACAATGACACATTGATATGTGGATGGGGCGGTACTTAAATTAAGGCTGGTCTAGCCAGATATGAGTGGTGTGTGTGGCGCGTATTGTACATTTCGTGTGACGAGGCCAAAATCCAAACCAGCATGTAGTGTGAGGCTCAATCAGCAGTGAGTGGGCTAGACGCTCTCTTTAAGGTCATTGTGTGTGGAGTCACATGGCGTTTGGCAGCAGTATGAGATCAGGCAGTGGGCTACAATGACATTCTGGAAGGACGGCAAAACGCTGTGATTAGGCCAAGAGTGGCACGTGATTACAGTGTGGAGGTAACGACAGCATGCTGCATGAGATCCAAGCAGTGGTCACAATGACTATTCTGGAGGCGGGGCCTCTTTAAACAGTATTAGGCCACAGAGTGGCACAATGATACAGTGTGGATGGTAATGACACAAGCAGCTGTGAGATCTCAGGCACTGAGCGCAACCATGACATTCTGGAGGTGGCAAAAAAGGAGAGGGGGCTAGCCACAGAGTGGACATGCGCGAATGCTGGATCGGAGGTCCACCGGCCGGACAGCAGCATGAGGCTGAAGGCGAAGTGGCACCAATGACACAGTGTGGAGGATCATGGCAGCAGCCACAGCAGCAGCATGAGGTCAGACTGGCACATGGACACAGTAGTGGATGTCACGGAACAACAGCAACTGCAGAGTAGCAGCAGCAAGCATGAGGTCATAGAGTGGACACAATGACCAGAGTGTTGAGGTGGGTGGCAATACCAGTACCTGGTAAAGATGGGGATAGCAGATGTAGAAACTGTCAGCAGGATGTGTGGCATCAGGCGGGGTGGCGGCATCAGATTAGTGGATGAGGCAGGTAGTTGAACGCACAATGAATGACGCATAAGGCATTGGTGTGTGGAAAAAATCCTGGCCGATACAGCCTGATTAATCTTGACAAAGGTCTGTCGTTCACCACATTTACAGTGGTCACAGCGGGTTCTATTGGGCGGTAAACGATGGCACCCGCCGCACTGAACACCGCTCTGATGCCACACTACTGGACGGGCAGGACAGCATCCTCCACTGCAAAATCGCAAGTTGCTGGGCCCACCACATCCAGTTTTGGCTGCACAGTAGTCCAGCGGATCTTTAATGACGGGGCAGACAGAGTAGCTGTCCAAGTAGGCCAGAACCTGTTGTTCAGGTACTGCTCCAGGTCATGCTGCCTGCTGCTGTGGCGGACTGCCCTCTCACTAGGGGGTGAATGAAGTTGTCTCAGTTGACTCCAGACTTAGGTTACTAATGATGGAGCTGGTACTGCTCCGACCCCCCCACCTTCACAAGGCAGCCGACGGCAGTAGTACGTGATGGCTGAGGAACCCCCCGGTCAGTCTTGTCAGAGGTGAGGGGGACGATGACGCACGATAGGCAGCAGCCAACTGATTAAGGAGGATTTCCCTATAGTATTTGGAGTTTGTCTTCCTCTCAATAGCTGGGAAAAAGGTCCCATTTTGGACCGGTAGCGAGGGTCCAATAGGGTGGAGAGCCAGAAGTCATCCCTCGGCGGATGCTGACTATTCGGCTGTCAATAGCCAGGCATATAAGCATGCTGCGGGCCCATGACTGCACAAGTGACTCCGAGGGGCTACCTGCCTCATTTTCGCCAACTGTATACTGCCAGTGCTTGGGGGTCATATGCCTCGTCTTCTATCTCCATCCACCTCCTCCAGCGGCTTGCTCATCCTCTCTTGTCACCTGGGTAGAAAATCACTCATTTCACCAGACTCAAAGCTTCATGCAACCAATGTCCTCCTCCTCCTCCTCCATTTCAGTCCCCACCGGACTAGGTGTAGGCCACGAGATGTAGTCTCAACACGTCTCCAGCCCCTGCCCAGACAGATTTTTCAGCACTGGTTCCAGGCTCAGAAGCAGTGGAATGATGTTATTCATCCCGTAAGTCCTGGCGACTGACAAAATAACGTCGCCTCCTCGAAAATGGCCTACAACTAGCGGCAGGTGTCACGGTCATGAGCTGCCACTGGCTGACTTAAAAGTTCAACAGGGGAGTATTCTGTCTGCCTGAATCATCAAAAAATCATTAATGATTTCTCTGTCATACAGTCGTCAACATGTGCAAGGCTGGAATAATTCCAGCGGGGTGTGACAACAATCGCTATCACGAGTGTGTTGGGGGAGGCTGTTCTGCCGCTGCAACTTGAGGAGGGTGTTCCTGGCTTTTACGAATGGATAAAGTGCACGCACAGTTTCTGGCCATTTTCAGAATGTTCTCTGAAGATCGTGGAAGTATTCAGGAACCTTTTAACAACCAGATTGAAACGTTGCGCCATTGGCAGGGCGACTTCGGGACCCATCCCTTCCTATGGGTCCAGAAGCGGACACCATGTTCCTCCCCATCTGCTACCCGTCAAACACGACGAGAGATATAGATAGAGAAAGTAGAGATTTGGGCGCTCGAGGAGAAAGCCACAGACATCGAATTTTCATTGCTGCTTCTAAGACGGCGGTTGCGCGTTGCCTCCCTGTCGTGGACTTCGTTCTGCCGAGGCAAGCCAGGCTGTAGACTGCGTGACACCGACTGTGCCCTTCACATGTGTTATGATGGAAGCAGTACTTGTGCGAGGCTGAGATGGTTCGGGTCGCGTGGTGGAGGAGGCGGGACATTGGCGCAGTGCATCAGTTTGACAACGTGGAGGAGAAAGCGGCGTTCTCCTGTCCAAGTTGTTGGTGTTGCCTGGCTTGGATAGCACCAGAATCACCCAGTGTGCCGCGTTAATAAAGGACATGTACTGGCCCTCTACCGTTGTTTAAGCTCAGACGTCCGCGCTTGCCGGACCTTGGAAAACAAAACTTGATAAGTCGAGGACTGACCCACAGTACTGTATCTACAATATTTATGAATGTGCTGGTTACTGCCTTTTTTGGAAAATAAATTATGGCTTTGGAAAAATCTCCTATCCGGAACGGCACAAGCCATTAGTTCTCTGAACGGTGCAGATGTCCACATTTGGAAAGGGAGGGACTGCTGTACAAACAACTTGGGACAGGAGCGACGGTCAGCTAATGCAACTTAGGTGGTTTGGACGCATTCTATTGTCTCCTTGACAATCGCCTCGCTGAACGTACTGCTGGCGCCATGAGTAGCTGAAGAAGCAGGAGACATCTGGACCGGAGCAAGATACAGTTGATGTCAAGTGAACAGCTACCTTCTGCAGTTGGTGGTGGAGATAATTGACTGGCTGCAATGGCGTATGCGCTTGCCACATGGGCGCTGTGCTGCTGCTGATTAGCGTCGAGCTGGGCAGGATCGGACCACTCCATCATCTGAGCCACGTTTCTCCCAGGCCACCGGATGGTGAAGCCTGCATGTGTTGGACGCAGGGCGTGGTGTGGCAACGTTAGATCCTGGCACAAGCTTAACTTTCTGCCCACAGATTCTACATATACCCTATTCGGCTCCTCACTACGGTGTCTTAGCAAAGAACTGCCACGCACGAGCCAGAGTAATTCGGATTTTACCGGCCATCGCTCCGAATGAGTGACTAACTGCCCCGCTTTGCCCTCGTGGAGCCCTTTGTTGCTGCTACTTTCTTGGGACCTGCGAGCGGGTTTTTTTTTACCCCGTGGTGTTGGCTCTCCGACCTCAACTGCTGCTATCCTGCTGACTCATGGGCCACACGACCCACTTGCTGGCTGCACTGCTGCCTGACGCGCAAGCTGAACGCCCTTTTTCGTCTGACGATGGATGAAGCCCCTTGCCTCAACACGGATCCATTGCGACTAGGCTACATCATCAGTGTATTTGTGTTTCATCGTTCACTGCTGTCTCATCACCGAGTCTTGGTATTGCGGGCTGACCTTCACAAACATGACTCTCCCATGTACCTAATCTTCAGAAATCTTACTTTGCGAACATACCTTGAAGAGGCAACTAATGGTTGTGTCTGTGGTTTCCCACCGACTCTTGGCTGGGGTTGTCAGATGTCATATGGGAGGAAGAGGATGACCTAGTCAACAATCAAGACCTTGGGTTGCCTTAAACAACAACACGGCGCTAATTGACAGCAGGCAGTTGTTGGCCTAACAGAGAGTGACCCCTGCTGTGACGGTCCACTTGCTGTGCTGCGACACCGGGCATGTTCCAGGAATGTTTGTGCCACTGCCCACTCGCGCAGGTGCAGAGCTGCACCTCTCTGGTCTGACATCACTGTTTGTTCTAAAATGTACAAGACACTGTTGATGATGATATACTGTATATGATAAAATCCCGCATTACACCTGTTTTATGTCTTCCAAAATGAAAACCCACTTACCAAGCTTGGTTTAACCTTGGCATACTAATATTTGCGCTCCAAAATGGCCAGGAATAATTTTACTTGTATGTGCGTTTAAAAACACTGTGTGTTTTACTAAATGTAAAAAGCACAAACAGGCTTAAATTAATCCTTCGGGACATGTAATTTAGGCAACGAAAAATGTTATTATTTTGGCACGTTTGAAAAAAGACGGTTTCTTTTTGTCAGCACACAGCAAAACAACGCTTATTAAACCCAGGGATGTCAAATTGCGCCAATGAAGTGAGGCCGCACAAAATGTAGCTTCTTGTGACCGTGTTACTCTATTGCGTGTTTTTCTACGCCACACAACAAGAGATACTCAGTTGTTATTAACCTTTGCATTGTGAATTATGTACAAGGAAATAATTTATATATTTTGGCGTTGAAAAAGTCGGTTTTCTTGGGGTCGCACACCAGCAAAACAACGACTTAATTAACACCATGGATGTAATTGCGCAATAGAATTTGAGCAGCCAAAAAATGAAGTGTAATTTATATTGTAAAAACCGCTGTTTGTATTAAATGAATACAACAGGAACTGGCTTAGAATCCCACTTGGATATTTGAATGTATATGAAGCTGCAGTGGACGACACTGGATTTCAGATCATTACCCAAAAAATTAGAAATAGAGAACATTAATGAGAACAGTTCTCTGAGACAGTTGAGACAAGACACCCCACAAAATCGCTCTGTATAAAAATCCAATTCTTCAGTAAGATCTATCAGCCGCCGGCAGAACCATTCCCTGATCAGCACAGTGAGAGGGCGTGTGTGATCCCGGCGTCGCGCCCGGACATATATAGTGCGGGTGTAACGTAACAGAATCCCGCGGTCTCTGATTGGCTTCATCTTGACACATGTATGCAGGCTATGACCTTCTTCTATTCCCAGTGTGCTTTGCCCATGTAGCGCATTGTGCTCGCAGCCATTTTATCAATCAAAAGAACACTTCGTTCACCCGACGTACCCCAAACTTCGACTTCGTTCCGAACCAAAGTTTTCCTGAAATTCTAAACGAATTCCACTTCGTTAGAATCGATTCGCCCATCTCTAATTGTATACTTTCTCAAAGTACTTATTATAGAGTAGATAGAAAGATATAAACCACCATATAATTCAAAAAATAGAAATGTTACATACTGTCTCAAAGTACTTGCTTCTCAATTAGATAATGGATCCTGGCAATGTAGGGAATGATAAGATCTCTTACCTACATAGCTTCAGTTCAATGGATCCTAGGGGCTCAGTATGTGGAACAAGGACTGCATTGTTCAAAAATTTCTATGTGGAAAGCCGCTGCCAAACAACCTCCGTGTATACGGAGTGTGGCACCCGGGCGATGCTGCATATTGTTTTAACGATATCATTAAAAGTTATATTTTATATATTTTGTCCCCAGTTTTGGTTAGTGAACTGATTAAGACCACCATACTATTACGGGATATAAAACCATAACATGCCAACTCTCCAGTTTTTGCGCGGGGGGGGGTGGTCCCCGTTATTTGGTGGGTCCCTCCAGCCTCCGGGGGAGTTGGTTCTCTCCCGCCGCTGCTAGTCGGGCGGGGGTCCTTTTTAGAAATTATCCGCTGGCGCAAAGAGTTAGCGCTGAGTGCGTAGCTCTTGCGCCGCCGGACCGGACTCTACAGGCGGGGGAAGCCAGGCCGCCTACAGAGGGCCTGCCGCTTCACCCCGCAAGCTCGGGTGTTCTCTACTTGTTGCGGGGAGTGAGGACTAGTCGAGGGATCATTCCCCTCCCTCCCTTTCTTCACCACCTGTATGTCATGGCGTCTGTGAGCGCCACTCATGCATACAAGATCTCACAGAGGCCGCATAGGAGAAATAGCTGACCAGAAGCGGATTCTGCTTTACTCCACTTCCCCTTGCGTCGCTTCGAGAGAGATCGCAGGCTAGGAGTATGGGACGCGTGCAGGAGACTTAGGTAGGGCGAGTGGATTTTATTTATTTTATATGTGTTTTAGCTTTTGTAGGGTGGCTCGCTGCCTGGTTAAAGAGAGAGGCAAGGATCTACAAGACTCGTTTGGCATAGACAATGCGGCGGCGTCGATCTTATACCTGGTCAACAATGAGGAGCAAACTACCTTGGACAGAACATAAGGGCGAAATAACCTGCAGCAATCTGTGGGGGCACTTACTGGCTGAACAAGATGGAGGACACTCCGCTGGCTAACCAGATGGGGGCACACTATCTACTGGCAACTACAATGGGTTTGGACTTTCTATCCTGGTATTGAACAGTAGTGGAGGATACATCGCTACCCTCTCGTGCTCGAGCGCAGCTATCACGCTATGGAGGGCAACTTACCTGGGAGCTAACTAGATGTGGTGGCTCACTGGTACCACTGGCATAAACAAATTGGGGCAGCAACTACCCTCGATTAAATCCAGCGTAACAGATGAAAGAAGAACATCTACCCTGGAACAGAGGGGAGGGATCATCTACCTGGCTAAAATAGAAGGGCATGTAAGGCAGCCTACCTTGGCAAAACAATGAGAATGAGGCTCTAGACCTGGCAGAATGCGCAGAGATGGGGGGCAGACTTTACCCTGGTCAAACATTAGGGGGCATCTACACTTAGGCAACAATGGGGGCACTAACTGGAAAACATTGGGGGAACTACCTGGCTAACAGATGGGGCAATACCTGGCAACAATGGGGGCACTACCTGGCAACAATGGGGGCACTATGGCTACAGAGGGGGACTACCTGGGTTACAATGGGGGCACTTACTGGCTAACAATGGGGGCACTACCGGCTAACAATGGGGGGCACCTACCTTGGCTAACAAAGGGGGAGGGGCACCTGACTGGGACTACCAAAGTTGGGCACCTACCTGGCTACAAATTTGCTTTCCTAGGGCTACAGATGGGGCTTCTACTTGGCTACTACAAAGTGCATCTATCGGCCTGTAAGAGGCCACAACCCGGTTATGGGGGGCTACTACCTGGCTATAAGGGCATCTACATGGCTTTCCTTACCAGCCGTTTATGCTAGTTAGGTGGAGTGGGTGTGGGCTTTTTTGTAGGGGCGTTGGCATACCGACAAGATGGGCGTGTCCATGCAAATTTTTGCCGCGGCGTCGCGCCAACGTAGGGGCCGCCCACTAAAATCTCCTGCTTTTTCATTTTCAAAAGTTGGCAACTATGATATAAACCATTATCCTAGGCAGATCTTTGTGTCTCCATGATCACAGACCACAAACAACCCCTGTGTAGTCTGACCCTACATTCATACGTCCTTCAGTCTATCATGTACATTTTACTAGCATGCATTCAGAAGTTTAGCAAAAAGCAAGCACAGATGAAAGGGATTATGACTGCAAAATCATACTTCATATAGTTTGCTTGTAGTTAGTAGCCATGGCAACATATAGGCCAGCAGAGGAGCTGTATTCAGGAGATTTTCAATCAAGTATTGGATTTTTTGCTTAACTCTTGATTTGATAGACATTAGCTGCAATTTTGTAAATAATATTTTACAATGCACAAATGCATGTGCTCAGCAGTCAGCTTGTGTATTCCGGGACCAGTAGTACTTAATCACCTATGGACCAATTGCTTACTTGCCGTTATCTTCGACTGGCTCATGCTCATTGTAATTTGCTAAGCAGAAGGAAGCGCGGCATGTAATTAGAATGAACCTACCTCCTATTCAAACCATGTGTAAAAATTGACATGTATGCGTGTCAGCTACACAGGCATGCCTGTCTTGGCAGACGAAAGGCTTATCTGAGATTGTAGACAAGGTTGTTTTGTCGTTTGTTCACGTGAAGAGGTCAGCATGGCTTGGCAGTTTACAATAGAGATAAATAGTGTCTGTGTTAGATTGGTTCAACAATTCTCAGGTGACGCTCATTTATTTAATGAGCACATATGCCCTCAGCGATATCCACCCACTGTCAAATTAAGCTAATTGCCAGACAGTGAGATTTAATTTTAAATGTGGGATACATAGATCTATAATTATTCAATGCTGTTTGTAATTTAGATGGAAACATTAATGAGCTTAGAATGGGGTACTTTTATTCCTAGCAGAATGGTAAGAGATTTTATTTGTCATTACACAGGGAAGATTAGACTCGCGCAATGTTTTACTTCTTGGGATAATGTTGTTTTGTGTATCAAAGTTGTTAACGCAACTCTGCTGCTTGTAGTGTTATTGGAAATGGGAAACTCTCCTTGAGAAAAAAATTAGAGCTTATGGTCTAAAATGCGACTATCTTGTTGTATTTGGCAAATTTTCACACCTAGATGGATGTTCGATCAACACAGTGGTATTAGATTAGTCCACCTAATTGTTTTGATGTGACTCTAGAGAGGGAGGTAAGAGCTTTAGACTAGGGGTTATGTTAATCACTATCAGAGGATTGCTTTTTTTATTGTTAAAAGATCTCAAATCCAAAAACAACATGTCACTTTATGTATGAGTCCAGATTTAACATGTGTCAATCTACCTTATTTTAGTACATATCCTCGCCCTCTTTATAATGTGGCTTGTTTGCCATCAGCTCCGTAGGGGTGATATCTCATATATAGCTACGCAGACCTGATATAAGTATACTCCTGTATTACGGCTGCCATGCGCTGGTCTGCACTTTGCTACAGACCTGGTGTTCTCAGGGCTTCGTCACTGGCAGACTCTGTACAAGTAGATGACCCGTATTTACTGCCCCCTGAATTCAAAACATGATAACTGGGTAAACAGGATGTGAGGTCCAGCATCAGATGAATCTATTTGTAGTTCGAGACACAACCACTTATTAAGGGTATGTTCATGCACAACGATATTTGTGGAGCAGGTACTTCGATGTAGTTGTAATTGGACACTTGACAGTAAATAATGCCTGATGTACGCCTTCTCCTGGCCTCAGATGACAGTAGGTTAAATAAAGATCAGTTAGTAACTCAATTGATGTACGCTATTTGTTATTTCTTCATATGTTCCCCAGTGCATACTGCAGAGCGCCCGGTTGACGAAGTAAACGTAGTTGGTGAGGGTGATTTGGTAATGGTTCGGACCGGATTCGTCGCTCATTAGATGTTTTGACCGGGCCTCCAGCGATACGCTTCTAATTAACTCACTCATGTTATTATATGACATAGGTGAGAATTACTTTCCTCCTTATAGAGTTATTGCCTGAGTCGCAATAATTGCATATAT
The DNA here is from genome assembly GCA_025379985.1 of Phyllomedusa bahiana. Lineage (NCBI taxonomy): Eukaryota > Metazoa > Chordata > Amphibia > Anura > Hylidae > Phyllomedusa > Phyllomedusa bahiana. The sequence goes on from JAODAL010003099.1 coordinate 146,562, forward strand.
CTATAATGTGCAACTGTTTGATTATATGTCGCTCTAGTATCATTTTATGTGGAAGAGAAACACTTCGGCTACTTTTGCCCTCCCTTATAGAAGAAGTTTATGTAGGACTGAATCCTTTGTAGTTGATTTTGTATGGCTCGAAAAGACAGACTAAGAAACTAAATGTAGTAAGGATTGGTCCTAAGAGTCAGACAATGACAGAGATTATTTATTATATAATTTATGTATTTATTTTAGAGACTAGTCGCTTATTGATTGCCAGGGCTCGATGTATATAATTTCTGAGGGTGGTTACTAGCATACTATCAGTTTCCTCACTTATAGTTCAGTGATGAAATTCGAGTTTATTCACTAATGTTAAGTGATTTAGGACATGTATACAGATTGGCTCACAAAAGAGGGGAGAGAGGAGACCATACACTACCCCGCAGAGTGGGCTTAATCGACTGCAAACTTTACTAGAAGACTTCGCGCTCAAAGATCGTTGTGCTCGATGTAATTCATTTTCATTAATTGAGTACATAGCTTGACTGAATTTGAGGTTGATATTGAATTTATTATCAGCTACTGGGAGATTGCGGGTTACTTAAAGAGGAAAAGGGCTGCACATCCTGTAATTTCGATAAGGTCATCCTCGTATTCTGCTGGGTCCCTTCTAACTGTGTACAGCAGTATTACTCGCAGTAGCTAGTGTATGCAGTTAGCTCATATTACGCAGCAGGATCCTACTCCTCCCTCTCATTGTTCTCTTAAAAAAAAAAATCTATTGTACTCAGGCCCCCCTGACAGTGTAATGACCCCTACTTAGCGTCACCTGACCAAAACCGACTCTGGGATTTGTTTATATTAGAGATGCCCTCTGAGAAGGACAACCAATATTCTCTACTGAAGATGTTCTACTTGGCATTAATCAGATATCCCCTCTTCTGTTTTTCAGATGTTTATTGTATGGATGAACTATCTTACTGAATCTGACTCCAAACTTCCCTGGCGTCGTTCAGATTAATATTGCCTTGCACTCTTGGTTTCACGGTTCCGTTATAAGTTTTTATACCTTTACTAAAAAAGCCCTCTCTGGCACCCTTCCTGTGCTTGAAACTACGACCAGTCTCTAACTGCCCTTCATCTCTAAAGAACTCCTGAACACGCTTGGTCTATTCTCGCCTTAATCCGCGTATCTCTCTGCTAACTCTCCTTCTTGGACCGCCTGCAATTCAGGTGTTTGTCCGCACCCTAAGCTACCTCCACGGAAAACTGTCCTTAGTTCAAGAAGTGCTCAATTGACCATGGTCCTAACAGACGCTAAAATTCAGTATGGAGTAACTAACTCATTGTTGCGTGTTTCTCATGGAAATCCTCTAATGGATAGCATTTATTATTAAACACTGTTCAAGTTCTATATGCGAATCACCTCCCATAATCTTCCTCCTCCCAATAGCTCATGATATTTGATCAGCACCCAATTAGGCTTCCATCGTACCACACGCATCTCGCTTGGTTCTCATATTCACTTAACTCTCTTGTACAGATCACCTTCAGTGTCTCATGTTATAGTTCACGACACTCCTCTCCTAATCCTCTGCTGTTGGCAGTTCCTTGAAGGGATCAGGTCTTAGGTAACTCTCTCTCTTTTTATTTGTAACATCTAGAGTCTCTCCTAATGACGAAACCAATAGTAGATTTGGCGCTCTTCCAGTACCATCTCTACAGCGGATGTGAGACAGTCCCCAAGATTATACATCCTCATCGCCCGTTGACATCACTGCCAGCAGCACTTGTCTTAGTGACAAAACTTCCGTCACTCGTATGAAGATACCGTTAGTCGATCATGTCTGTACGGCTTCGTTATTCGTGACCTTTATTACAATCTCTCCATCTGAAATAAACCTCTCTAACGAACTGAACTCATTCTTGTCTTTTCACACAATGTCTAACTATACATCAATCACGCCCTTCCCCTGATATTCTGTAACTGTGTCTGTATGTAGGTATGCATACCTTTACTATCCTAGGGCAGACAGGCCGACAGGTGCTTAGGGGTTAGTGTATTGGTTTGATGATCTGACCTTCTCCACCTCATATATCCAGAATCTTCGCGCCTTGGGAACTGCTCATAGTCACCTGCAGCCTCAAGAAGATATAAGTCTACAGAAAAGATCCGTCTACATTTCTTACAGTGTTGGGGAGAATAGAATGCTCAAGATCCTCTCCATTACTGTGCTTTCATTATTTACTCTGTGTAGTCGGTCTATTGACATAACTGCGATATCCGTGTTGTTATCGGTCTCCCTCTCTGACATAACATTCTCCTCGACTTGTCAGCAAATAGTGGATCCAGCGAATGTCAGTGCAAGCCTCGGTATTGTACTTTCTCTTCACTCAGCCACTCTACTACTTGATGACTTATACCCTGAGTCGTCACTTGAATCGCTGGTTGCATCCATCCAGTACAGGATACAGTATAAGAAAACATCAGCACTCTCACCCATTAAGCTCTCAATAAGCGATGCCTCATACCGAAATCTCCCTCCCTTGTCTCTGTCTCCGCCATACCCGTTGCTTCTACGCTCTGCTGATGATATCAGACTACATTCCTCAATCATCCAGATACTTCCATGCCCGCCATAAAGATTTTTCACACTGTGCAAGGACCAATTCTTCTGGAATATGCTACCGTGGGCGATCAGGCACATTCACAACCCTCACAGTTTTTAAAGAGGGCCTTGAAAATACATCTTCTCGGTTGGACCGCCAAGATCCCTAATGCTGTCACACACATCTGTCACTACTTCACTAGGGCACTAACAGGCACTTATTCTGTATATAGATTTACTGTCAGAGTGGCAGGTTTCATCCATGTTTCATGTAAACCTACCCCTATTTATGAAAACATGTCCTGGACCTTGTAAACTGTGGCAACTCTTAGGACCGTTTTGCTGTTTTTCACATGACACATACACAGCCTTAATAGATTGTAATGCTCTTCACGAGCAAGGGGCCTCACACCCTTGGTGTTGTCAATTTGTAAGTACTTTCTAATGTGTTAATGTCTGTAGCGTTTTAGCCCTTGTATTTATTAAATCTAATTGACTTGATTTAGCAGGCAGCGAAGCTTGAATTGCATATACTATCGTATTTTAATCTCGCAAAAATTCAACCCTATAATATTGACCATAACCCTAAATTGGGTTTAGGATTAAAGACATTTTACCATAAAGGCATTTCATGCCTGCTTTGTCCTCTCTTCAGCTTCAGTGGTCTTCAGAAGGCATGTTTGATTTGTTTGAACTGTATAACATGGTGAATTTCAGCCCAGTATGTCTGGATAAATCACACGTTTGATCCTTTTCCCCAGCAGTGAAACATAAGGTGCTTTGTTTATGCCAAAGTAATAAAATGAACATAGAGAGAATATCTAAGAGCTTTTTGACTAGCAGAACATTGGGCAGCTATAAGTAGGGTTAGCACTTTTGCCTTTTAATACAGATGTCCTAGGTTCAAATTCCCGCAGAAACCAAGCATGCATATTTTATTTTTTTTCTCAATGCACATACCTGAATGAGGTTGATGCATGATGATAACTCCAGGAAGCAGGTTGGCCAGGTGACTAGCTTTGTAGAAAGGGGACAACTGCAGGAAAGTGCTCAACCTCCTGATACTATTTGTTTGAGGCATTGATTATGTAATTATCACTGCCTAAGACGATCAAAAACATACCTGCACAGTACAAAGGCTGCGAAACAGTCGGGGTTAGTCTTTATATGCAGTATCGGGGGGACTATAATTTCTAAAGGTAGTTGTCCGAGGATCAGGTAGTAGAATGACCATGAATACTACGTGGGGAGAAGTAGGTGATGTGTTTCCTGAGGTGAGCATATGCGCCAGGACTGAAGAGCTCATCTACATCAGACCTGGTTGTGTTTCCTCTGGAGACTTCGAGATGATATGCAGCTATGGATCTCAATGAGACAAGCAGCTAAAATCACAATCGAGCGTCCAGAATTTTTAATAATGATAAATTGTGAAAATGTTTTATTAGCTTAAGTGTTTTTGGTAATAGACTCTTCCACTCAGTCAATACTTGTACATAGGGTTAGGTATTGGATAGAAACCCCTTAGTTAATACAGGCGCTCGCGGGACTTACTGTAAGTCCGTATGTAAACGTTATCTTACAGTGTTGAGACGTCGCCAGAGATCATTGGGCTGCATGAAATTGTCAGGGTGGCAACGAGATATCTCAACCTAAATCATTCCACAATTATTATCGCAGATTAGACCTATATAAATTTTTGGGTAATCGTAAGAGAGTATTCGAACAATTATAGATGAAAGAAAATGATGTATTCTGTTGTCAGCATATCCAATCTCAATTGTCTTGCTTTATTGCAAGATACGCATAGGATAGGTCAAGGCCTAGGGAAATATTTCGGTAGTAGTGTCAATGGTTCACGTCACTGAAGTGTGAATGCGACGATTGCTAACTATGTGAATTATGCATAGGCTATATCGGAGTCAACTACTGAAGAAGATAAGGTTAAGACAGCATCATTTTTTTTAGAAATACACCTCAAAAAGTGGCAACGACAAATACCCTCTTAATTGTTATGGATTTAGCGCAGGAAGTGATTACGAGAAAAGTACACTTGAGAAAAAGTGTGTACAAAAATTTTGCGCAAATGGATTTAGATGACTTTCATAAGATCACTGTGGTAGTCTTAGACAAAGGTATATGGGTCCCGGGAGGCAGTATAAACCAATGTATTTTGCCAGAAGACATAATCCTGACAGATAAGCAATGCGAGAAGGTGCACAGATTTTTCTTGGATTAGTAAATTCCTATGCAATAACTTGATTTCCCGATCCTAGGTAGCAATTTCAGACAAACTTCTCAGACGGCAAATCCTGAGAACGGTTGAGAAATAGCAGCTTCCAGTGGACGTTAGATTTTGCTGGTATGCATTCTTTTCTTCTTAGCCGTTTTTAATTTCTGGTTGTAGATTCTTAAATAGAATTCTTGGCTTCCATGTTCAGATTTGGATTATGGAGGCAGCCACTTCTTAACCTGAGCTAGCTTAATTTACCCACAGTTCTTTCTAGCAGAGATTTGATTTCCCAGCAAGCTTCATGTCCAAATAAATATTGTATGGAGACTAGCATGGTGGAAAGACAGGAGCGCAGAAGCCCCATTGACTTTCTCTTCAATAGGGCAAGATGTTTTGACTTAGGCGCAGCTGTCACTAGTGCTTTTCTCTTGTGACTCTAAGCTTCTATCTTTAGTGTTCTCTGAGATATATTGTCTACTGTGAATGGGCGAAGGGAGGTTGGTGCGTGAGACTGTACGTATCTTTTCCATATTAAGTGAACAGTGAGCGATCCTGTGTTATCTATTACAAATTGGTGTTCACCTTTCAGTGTAATCCTGTCTGTGCTGATAATGGGGAAACTGCTGAAATTTTTTTCATTTACGAGATTCAGACATATCGAAAGAGATATGTGTATAGTTAGATATTATTAGGCTAGTGAGCAAGTGAACGTATGTTGAATTTCAGGATGTTTTTAACAAATATGGGACAATGTGATATGGAAATAAATCGTTATTAATAAAAAAATAAACATAGGAATAGAGGAAAAATGTGTGTCAAATGCGTTAAAAACAGATGAGTTTTTAAGATAATCATTTTCTGTATGTAACGTCTTCCCTTTAATGTGGAACGCGTGCTGGTTTTCCCACTATGTATGAATATGGAACTTGAATTTTTGAAGATCAAACAGATCAGTAAGAGACATTAAGAAATGATGTGCTTGTCTTCAAGTCAAAATCATTGTTATCTGAAATACAAAAATAGTCGGGTTGGTCTAGGCTTGTCTTTCAGAATTTATGACTTAAAGGGAAAAGTATAGTACAGGGCCGCCATTGTTAATCAGATAGACTTTAAAGATTATCCCAGTCGGCAGCATCATCCCATAATATACAGAAGGCTATGGGCAATATGTCAGAAAAGAGGCGCCGCCACTCCAGTTTTAAGGTGCATTAAATGAGTGTATAGTGCACCTGAATGAAGGAACCGGTCAAAAATCTGGCTTCTTGTCTACCTTTCATAGTATAATTGATGTGCCTAATCTAGGCACATAGCATAATGTAGACGCATAGCATATCACTGCTAGCATATCTGATACCCCTACTTTAGGCACATTCAAATGTGTCATACCTGGCATATAATGCGTCTTTAGGAGCAAAAATTTATATAAGACACTGTATTATTTTCGGCAAACAGGGTACCTGTGTCTGTTGATGCTAAAAGTTTGGACACTACATTGACATTGCCTAAGGTAGAAAAATTTAAAGCATTGATTGCAGAAACATCGAGTCAAGTCTAGTAAAGATTTGAACATGGGCTAACAATTGCAGGGTACTTAGTTCTGTGTGCAATCTTGATGCCACAAAAATTAAGAAGACAAACTCTGCAATCAGCCCATGAGGGCCATCAAGGTGTTGAGCATACCAAACAGTGAGAAGGTTTGGTGGCTAGGAATTTGCAAGGACTGTGTGGTCTCATGTTGAAGATATCAACTGGTGCGCTGCAAACCAAAACCAGAACCAGTCACTTATACCATTTACCTAATGGGCAATGGGAAGATCTGGCTATTGTGGGATTTGTGAGGAATCCCATGTAGACACCAGCTTTTAGTATTTGTGGATTATTATCCTCAGTGCCAAGAGGAACTAACTCTCACTAAGGCAACTTTATGAACTGATATTGATGGAGTGCAGCATATATTTCCTTCTCATGGTTTGCCTAAGCTAAATGATGATGGCTAATATTTTACATCGACAGAAATTTAGGATTATCAAACACCATTGTAGGTCATCATGCAACCTGATATTGGTCACAAGCCAATGAGGAAGTGGCATGTCAGAACAAGCTTCAGACTGGATTGAAAGTTTCATGAAATTCCTATTAGAAATGAGTGTTGTCTACTAATATTTCGTACAACTCCCCAAACTTCATCCAGAATAGGTCCTGCTCAGCTTGTGGTTTTAAATTCAAGGCAAAATTGTGAGACACTGTGGTTTCAGCCCCTACTGATCTTGGAAATTTTAGGTATGAAGAACTGTATCTCTATAGTGAACAGTAAGTAAAACCCTGACACCACTATCACAATAGCATCCTCAAACAGGGTGATAAAATATTGCTTCAAAATAACCAATTTAATAAACTGTCCCCTTCCTTTCAACAGAACCCTGGGCTGGACTAGGACTACAAAGTACACTTGGCACTTAAAAACCTAGCCAGCAGACATACAATATTAACTCCCTACTACCTCACAAAAAAAAATAGCATTGTGCAATACAGTAAATTTCCCTTTTTTTGCCCCCATACAACCACCTAATGACACTACATCCCAAAAAATGATTATATATCACACGTTATCCCCTGAAATGAATTATAATACACTGTACTCTGCAAAAATACTTATACTATATATAGTGCCCCCTGAAATAATTTATATTACACGTGGTACACCCTAAAATTAAACATAATGCACATCATAATATGAATCCTGGTAGTCTAGTGCAGTTAGGAGTTTAAAGGGGAGTCTCAACTCACTGTTTAACAGAGCCAGCAGCAGCTTTTATTCTAGAATCCTGTCACTTCCTGGTCAGTCTGTGGGTAATTAGCCTATCAACTCAATGTATTCAAACCTCTGCTAATTATTCTAGATTAGATAAAAAAAATCTCCTGCTCCCAGGTCCAGAGAAGCTTCAGAGCTAAAGTAAACAGTAGTAATTAGTCTCCTTTGTTAGATCAGATAACACTGAAGCTCACAAGCTGCCAGGAGTTCTGTACCTCCAACTTTGTGATGCCATCACTCCCTGCTATCAGATAAGACAAACAGCAGGGGAGAGCAGGCAGAACAGGTCCTAGGTAACTAGAGAAACCTGAAAGCTCTCAGAGGTGAGAAAATAATTTGTAGCTCTTCAACAAAAAAGAAAATAAACAAAGCAATCTATTTGGAAAATCTCTTCATTTAGTGTTCCCTACATGTTGAAAGCTATTCTTTGTAGTCAGACAATCCCTTTAATGTAAGGATACCTTGTGGTAAGCAGTAGAAGGGTTAGTGCTGCATATCTTGTGATCTAAGACACAGAAGGACTTAATGTGAAGATCCTTGCCTGATCATTACAGAGGCTGTCACTGACTAAGCTGACCAACTGGAAATATGCCTGATAGGACAGTTTACTAGTCCGGGCCTGCTGAACCCTACGTACTAATGGATAAAAGAGGTGCTCAAATGGTTCTGGAGAATTCATATAGAAGCTCAGTAGTGCACAATTCATCTTTCTTGAAGAAACTTTTTGAGCCTGAAAGTCAAACGATGGAGCATCGTGAGCCAGCTGGAAGTGGTAGTGGATCTTCTGTTACTTCTGAAGATCCCATAAAAAATATCAAAACCACCAAGAATGATCTGCATACCTTAAAATTGATGTTCCTTTTCATTGATCAGCATTAAACATGTAGGCAAAGGATAATAAAGATTATTACAGAATGCATTGCTGTACCAATTTTGCTTCATGTCAGAGTTAGAGCAGTTTTTATCTTGTACTTGTTTATTCAAGCCTCATAGGTTTCCGCCCACCTATCTCTGCTTTAGCAGTGGTTGGGCTTGTGATGTCCCTTCCTGTTCTGACGGAGTCTTTTACTCTCTGCGTTTCTCTTTCTACTGCATACTTTACCCTGTCTACTTACCAGGGAGAAGCCTTGTACCATCCTGTCAAGTCTGCAGAGCACTTTATGTGTAATTACATAAAAGATAGCAGAGTCCTTCAGCAGCTTATAGTATGTCTTGGCTGTATGTAAGTTTTTCTCTCACTAGATGTTTTCTCTCCTGCTTGGATGGTATCATTGTTTTCCACATCTCCCCCATCACCAATATCCCTAGATCAGCTAGGAAAAGGAGCTAGCAAAGCTGAAATGTCAGTTAGTGCTGTAGACCTGACCAAAGCCTGCACAGGAATTGGGAGCCTGAAGCAGGAGGTTCTGTGAAAACAGACAGATGGGAAAACCCCTGTTTTACAGAGCCACAGCCAGCTTCAGGCTCACACTTCTTGGTTAGATTGTGGGTGGTTCATACCAGCTCTGCTATTGTTAGCTGATCTTGTTAGAGGGACATGAGTGCTGGACATTTGCAAATAACAGTATACAGGTCTACAGAGCTCTAAAGGGCTAAAACTTGTCAGTAAGTCATGTAAACAAGCTTCTGTCTTCAAGATAAGGAACAGAACAGGAAGTGACATCATCATCCCAGCCACTGATGCATGGAAGCTTGTGTACATAAACACAAGATAAAATCTGCCCCGCGACTCTGAAGAAAAGGAAAATCCAAACAACAATATATTTGGTAATGGTCTGTCTGTGCCTATATGTTTAAAATTAATCAATTAAATGGGACTACTCTTTTAAAGATTATGGGGGACATGTATGAAAACTGTTTAAGACTTTCTTTGGTGCCCATTGCAACCAATTAGAGCCCCCTTTTATTTTGTCAGAGCACTATATGAAATGAAAGCAAAGATCTGATTGGTTGCGATGGACAACAAAGAAAGTTTTAGACCTAGATAGTTTTCATACATGTCCCCCTATATGTATGTGGAAGAGTTTTAAGTTTTATTTTGTTTTACTTGACTATTAATATAGACAATGGGTGAAATAAGAATTGAAAACGTCACCAATTTTCTAAGTAAATATATTTCTAAAGGGGCTATTGAAAGGAAATTCTCACCAGATGTCGGTAACAACCCATCCAATCCAGACAGGCAAATACATCAAACCATAGATGTCCAGTAATAAAGCTATGTGTCAAAATGAGAAATAACAGGGAAACAGTACTGAACACATGAAGAAAGAGAGGTGCAAAAAGCCATGGAAAGTTATGGCACCAGCTAAAATCTATCAGTAATTAGAAAGTAATCCTGTCCCTTAGTGAGAGACAAAAATATTATAAGCTGGTTTAACTGATGGCCTAGAAAAAAATGTCTAATTACCAAGGTGTAACACAAGCAACCTCTCATGATGGGTAAAACCAGTAATCTTTCTCAAGATCTTCACAACCTTATTGCTGCAAAACATACTGATGGGACTAGTTACAGAAGAATTTCTAAACTACTGAAGGTTCCAGTGATCACTGTTGGGGCATATACCAGAGGTAGAAAGAACATCATTTCACCATAAACTGTCCATGGCCAGGTGCTCCCCACAAGATATCAAACAGAGGAGTAAAGAGAATAATCAGAAGAGTTGTCCAAGAGCCAAGAACCACTTGTGCAGAACTACAGAAAGACCTGGAATCAGCACGTAAAATTGATTTAAAGAAAACAATAAGTAATACACTCAACCTCCAAGGCCTGTATGCACACTCACCACGCAAGTCTATATAGCTGAGAAAACGCATGTTCAAGCGCGTTTAGGGTTTGCTCCACAACATTTAGCCAAGCCTGTTTGGAGGTCAAAAGGTGCTACATATCACCCCAAAAACACCATACCAACAGTTACGTGTGGTAGGTAGGAACATCATGGTGTGATGCTGTTTTTCAGTATACAGCACTGGCAAACTTCATATAATTACAAGAAAGATGAATGGACAAATGTACAAAGAGATTTTTGATAAAAATCTGCTGTCATCTACCAGGATGCTGAAGATGAAACAAGGGTGGACCTTTCAGCAAGACAATGATCCCAAACATGGCCAAGAAAACTCTCTGTTGATTTCAGAGAAAGAAAATAAAGCCGCTAGAACGGCCAAGCCAATCACAGGAGCTGAATCCAATAGAAAATCTATGGAAGGAATCAAAGCTCAGAGTCCATAGAAGGAGCCCACGGAAGCTTCGGGATTTGAAGAGTGTGGGTGTGGAAGAATGGGACAAAATCACCCCTTGATTAATACATGTGACTAATTTTTCCATACAGGAGACATCTTTTTATCACCAGTCAAGGCTTTTTGAGTATTAAATACATTTCAATAAGTATGTTCAATGCCTTTTCTCATTACAACAACTTAATTTATGGACATCTATGGCTTAGTTCTTTGTCTGTGTGGATTTGATGGGCTGTTACTGACATTTGGTGAAAACCTCTAGGATAATATAGCTCGGAACATACAACATCTGACGGAACCTAGAGCCTTATGTGGAAGTGGTTTGGCTTCTATACTAAGAAACACAGTGGGCCAGATGTATGAGAAATGTCTTGGTCTAAGACCTTCTTTGTTGCCCATTGCAACAACATCAGAGCTCCCCTTTCATTTCATTTAGTGCTCTGAAAAAATGAATGGTGAGCTCTGATTTGTTGCTACAAAGAAACACATACAAAAATGGGACATTACTTACTCAAAAAACACTCCAATTTTTTTGGCCCTATTCACAGCTCAATGGCTGGACTAGACTGAACCCAATAGCAGGCATCTCTGGCCTCAGCAATTAGCTGCACCTGTTCATTTTTCCCAGGTAGCATATAGGCCAGAGATGCCTGCTACTGGGTTCAGTCTAGTCCAGCCATTGAGCTGTGAATATGGCCCAAAAAATTGCAGTGTTTTTTGAGTAAGGAATGTCCCATTTTTGTATGTGATTTTTCTGTAATTTGTTAGTGTAGGGATTCGCAAGACATGAGGACTGTTGCCATTGGTTGCGAGCTTGCGTATTGGGGCCCCTGTACTAACTAATACCTCATATTTAACACTTTTCAAGTATGTCATATTTTTTTATCTGCACAAGAATGCTGGGAGCGGAGGGTGCCTGTGTTTTGTGTTGGACACCTAGAAAGGGCTGGGCAGCCCACCTAATCTAATAGTATGGGTTTCACTAATATGTTGTAAGCCAGCATGGTGTACCACACATGTATGTATTTTTTGGCACCCTTCTGTATCTCGATATTTATATGCAAATTTAGTACCAGCAACCACCCCCCCTCATGCATTGAAGGTATGTGAGTGGTTGTTTTATTGGTATTTTTGCATTTGTGTAACCTCCCCATGCATTATACTGTGGATTTTCTGCATGCGGGTGTGAACAGGTATTAAGTTAATGTGCAGTTTTTTTTATCATCTAATTGTTCCCTTAGCAGTGGGGTGTGTGAATGTGTGAGCTGCTGGTCAGCAATTAGCTGTACCTGTTAATTTTTCCCAGGTAGCATATAGGCCAGAGATGCCTGCTACTGGGTTCAGTCTAGACCAGCCATTGAGCTGTGAATATGGCCCAAAAATTGTTGTGTTTGTTGCTGCAAAGAAAGTATTAGACCTAGACAGTTGTCCCCCAGTGTGCTTAAGCCATAAAGACATGTTCACATAGCATATTGCAGGCGTATTTCGTCTCGTACTGTGCGCGCCACTGTATGGCAGCAAAACGCCTGTCGCTTCAGAAGTAGCCCCACAAGTACGCAGTGTGAACATACCCTAAGGAAACTGTATGAGATCATGTTCATGGATTACATTATGCTGCAGCCAATCTGAATGTACAGCATGTGACTATTGAAGTCAGTGATTGCCTGAAGCATCATGTGATCTATGAATATTATGTCAACATTGAGGAATCATTGGAGCTCTGGAACGGTGCTGATGCGAGAGGTAAGTACGGGTTAATTTTCTATTTTAGCACAGTAGGAGGTGGTAGGGAAATTTGAAAAATTTTGGAGAACCTCTTTTAATGAGGTTGAGTTGCAAAACTACAATCAACCCATGAATAAGACTGGCACTGTTTCTTGGAAATATATATTTTTCTTTACAGGGGTTCTGTGGTTTAGAAAAAACAGTTTTCATAAACTCTATTATAAAATTCCAAGTTTGTAGATAGAGAGGTTTTCTGTTCATATTTTAGGTACATTCCATAGCAAATACAAAGAGTGTCTCTCACTCTGGAGTATCTGTCCTGAGTTGTTTGAAAACAATATGAATAGAACTTAGAAATATCTAAAGATGCAATATGCTAAAACCAAATCTTACTCTATTTACAGTTTAACGGGGTTGTTTGGAATTTGAAAAAATTATCTAGAGGCTGAGATTGTTAGAAAATAAGAAAAAACTTGTGTTATATATTTTTTCTTTTTTACTGTTTTGCTTCCTTATACAATTATTCTAACCTTGTTTTGTTCATTTTTGTTTGTTTATTAATTACCATTCATTCACAAAACACTGGATCTGGTTTTCTCTGTATGTACAACCTTGTCATCCATGGTTATATGATTAGTAACAAAAATGTGTGTTTTCTATTGATTTTGGATTCTGGTTTTGCCTTTACTCTGTCAATACTAAAACACAAGACCTAACTCATAAATTAGTAATCAGTAGGTTTACTTTAGCATGTTCAAGTGATATTATCTGATCCTTTATTATAATTTTAGATTCTTTTGTAGATTGTTTTCAATTTTTGTCATTTCTAGATTTATTTTTGCTTGTTTGTTCATTATTGTTTGCTAATTAAGTAACTCTTGTTTACAGAACACTGTGTCTGGTTTTCTCTATATGTACATCTGTTTCTTATCTATAGTTATGTTGCTATTATTATCAAAAATGTATTTTTGTATTGATTTTGGATCCTGGTTTTGCTCTGACTACATCAATACTACAGCACAAGACCTAACTAATAAATTAATATTCTGTAGCCTTACTTTGGTAGGTTCAGGTGATAACATCTGATCCTTTTAGTACTATTTTATTTTGTTTATTCACACATTCCAGGTACTTTTTTTGTTCATTTTTGCCTTTTTATTACATACTGTTTTTATTTTTACTGTGTCAATACTAAAAAACAACATAAGCTCTATCAGCAACTTTACTTGATAAGTTTACGTTTTAACAGCTAATTCTTTTATTATCATTTTTGCTGCTTTTATAGATTTTCTTTTACATTTTTGTTTATATATTTTTTTAGAGTTTTTTTTTAAAACTAAATATCATTTATACTCAAAACCTTGTATCTGGTTTTTACATTATTGTACATCCATCTTTTCTCAAAACCTTGATTATATTTTCCTTTATTTTTCCTTATCAAAAATATGTGGTTTTGATAGCAATTTTGGATCCCAGTTTTGCCTTTATTGCATCAAAACTACAGTGTAAGACCTTACTAATACAGTATTAATTAGTAGCTTTACTTTTTTAAGTTTCAGTCATAATATCTAATCCTTTTAGGATAAGTTTTAATGGTTCTTTTTATATTTTTTTAAGTTTCAGTCATAATATCTAATCCTCTTAGTATAATTTTTGATGTTTTTTGGTGTTTTTTAAGTTTCAGTCATAATATCTATTCCTTTTAGTTTAAGTTTTGATGGTTCTTTTTATATTTTTTAAGTTTCAGTCATAATATCTAAAAGATAGTATTATATATATATATATATATATATATATATATATATATATATATATATATATATATATATATATATATATATATAATACTATATTATAGATATTATGACTGAAACTTAAAAAAACACCCAAAAAAATAAAAATAATACTAAGAGATTATTATATAAAATTATAATATATATATATATATATATAATATATATATATATATATATATATATATATATATATATATATTATATATATATATATATATATATATATGTTATATAATATATATATATAATATATAATATCTATAATATATATTTTTTATGTTTTTTTGGTGTTTTTTAAGTTTCAGTCATAATATCTAATCCTTTTAGTTTAAGTTTTGATGATTTTTTTTTCATATTTTTTAAGTTTCAGTCATAATATCTAATCCTTTTAGTTTAAGTTTTGATGATTCTTTTCATATTTTTTAAGTTTCAGTCTAATACTTAATCCTTTTAGTATAATTTTTGATTTTTTTATATTTTTATTTTATTTTTGTTTATTTCTAGATTTATTTTTAGTTTTATTCTTCATTTTTTTATGACATACCACTCAGTCACAAACACAGCTGCTTTTCTTTCTATGTACATCTTTCTTACTCATCCGTGGTTATATTATGCATGACCTCAGTTGTATACGATCTCTGGGATGATACACAGGGATTAAAAGAGTCTTTGCACTAGACTGCTCAGAACATTTTCAATGTATTTCTATGCTCGCCCTTAATCATGGAGAGGACACTTGTGTCATCTCAGCCGCCTTGTTAAATGTGCCTCCCTGGCAGACGCTGGATTCAGGCCGAGCAGAGTAGCTTTCCTTTCTTCATATTCCCCTTTTCTTTTTTCATCTTTTCTCTCTTCAATGCAGAATACAAGGCCACTGCCAAAAACATACCCAGGACAATCAAACATCAGATGGTGACTCCTTTCCCACAGCTTGTGTGACTGAAAACAGTGAAATTATACCCATGTTGTAGTGAAGAATCCCCTGGTGCTGGAGCGAGGATGGTCCAGCTCTGGGGCCTTGTTCATTGGTTTTTGTTCCCCGAGCCTGCACTGTTTTTAGCACCGGACGCCATTCAGCTCTCCATTCAGTATTGTGTGTCAGTTCACATATGGTTCATCCGCTCCAAATGTGTGCATGTACCCAGAAAATGCAGCTTTTCATCATGTATTCTCTATGTAACAGAAAAGATTAAGATGTAAGCCTGCTGAATGCAGCAGGAATTAGTTGGACAGATGAATACGGGAAAAATGAATGTAGAATGACGACGGGTTTGGTCTAATGATTGTGGGAGGGCGCTAAGAACTTGGTGGTAGGTTTCAGTCGCTGCTAATCCCAGACAGAGTGTATTTGGCAGGAGATGGGCTCCTGGAAAGCTGTTACTTGCCATTTACTGTAGCACTCCTGGAAGCTGCCAGTCCAATTTACGTTTTAAATTTAAAAACTAACAATGGGGGGGGGAACGCTAGGCTCGTGTAGGGAAATATGAAAGAAGGGGCTGATACAAATGGCAAACAATGTACAGGGAGACTTTGGCGCAGTGCTGGCTACAATAGAACGTGACACCGATTGTTCCCAGAATGACTTTCATCTTGTATATTACATGGAAATTAATGGTTGATGGAGCTAAGAAATGACTCCAGCCTGAAAGATATAAAGACGCTGCTAAGCCCTAATGCAAAATCTGTCACAGGCCCCCCAATTAGCATGCCATTTGTGATACTTATGTGGAGGAGGGGCTTTTGGGACCCTTTTAGTTATTATTATTTACTACATGGTCGAGTCACATAATTATGACCACTTCCCACTTTTGATGCTGGCAGCGCATAGCTTACGAAGTAAGACACGTGTGCTGGCTTGGTGGGTTTATAAGGTGTGCGATTGGCTGTCTGCACACATCTAATTGGTTGCTGTAAAAGAGAAGTTGAAAAAACGAGATTTTTGGTTTTCTTCCCAAGGTGGGGGTTTTTTTTAAAACGCAAGTGGGAAAAGAATGACCCCAGCGAATCCACGACAAATCCAAGAATAAAACTTAATGACTTTTAATGATGCATTAAAAACATCCACCTCCACGGTGATTCAATATCCAGGTAAACACAACTAACGCGTTTCGGGCAATACAACGCCCTTACTCATAGCAAAACTGCACAGTTTGTGAAATTTCCCTATGTGGTGAAAGTGTATTCTTTATTGGACAAATGGCAACACTGCATAAAAGTGATCTAGAAACTGCAGAGCATCATGTGCCCCTAATGGGAGGGGTGAATTAGCCCTTTAAAGGTGGTGGGGGGCCTAACACGCTACAGGGGAGCAACGCACCACCAAAATAAAAAAGGGGACTAGCAGGTGTCTAAAATAACAGTGAACCCTACTGTGTATGAGGCTTCAAAAAAAGATGGATGGTGAATGCATCTGTTTTTGTAATCGAGCTACATCGGCAGAACAGGCATTCATTTTGACTGAAGTATAGGAATTGGATCTCCACTGATCTGCCAAAGGTTGCCTTTTCTTACAACTTCTGTTTTTTGCTTCATTAAACATATGGACATTAGCATGTCAGGTCAGAGACATCAGAGAACAAACATCCTGCAACCATTGCTGAAGAAATAAACGTGGTGGAGGTTATGATATGAGGAATGTTTTTGGGCATTCTCTGGGACATTCATCCATGTGAAAGGCACTGTTAACCGATTTGCAGATCACGTACCAAAAACTTTTGATTGTCTTTCCCCGGGGCGGGTAAAATCTTCCCGCAGGTGTTTTCAACATGTCACATGGCTGGAATTCCTCCCAGGACTATATAGGTGCGGAAAAATGAGGATTTTTAAAAAGTTTGTGTGGAAAAATTTTGCAGGACGAGTTGGGCCGGGGAAGTATAAGGGGGTTTTGGAAGATTTGGGGAAAAAAGGGGGAAAAGAAGACTCCCATTTCAGGAAACGTCCCCGTGGTCACTTTTTTTTAGCTGCACTGTACATTTTAGTCTTTAGAGCCCCTGTACAGCTGATAGTCACATTGGTGGGCAATTTAGTCAGGGGGCCCTAAGTAGTAATATTTTTTGGGTTTTGGTTGGGATTTTCTTTAGTAAAAACAAAACATATGGTTTATTTGCTCAATGTATAGGTGCAATATTCGGTACCTGTATGACTATTATTTAGGGGTATTACTGTGTCATACGTAGGTTTTATAAAAGTCAATTTGGCAGCGCTGATTCTCATTCTGCACTACACTGCTGAGGTGATGTAAAGGATCTATGTGGACTACGTGGAAAATAATCAAACAGGAACATACATTATTTTCTGTGACATTCATGAAGTTCACGAGTGGCGAAAAAAAGTCCCCGTGTGAACCCTACAAATGAGAAAACCCATAACCGGGGGGGCCCGGGCCCCGGGGTTTTGGGACCAGCAACCCCCCTGGGTCAAATAATTGACTTGACTGTGTATCTTTTGGCCTGGTATGTAATATATCTTAAAGGGGTTTTGCCACAATCTCATTCATACCCTTTTTCCCTGTGTGCAAAAGGGGGGTTTGTGATCGGTTTTTAAATTTCAATCATTGGGGCCCCGCAGGGTGACTCACCCAGACATCTCCTCCTTAACAAAGAAGGTCCTCTATGTTAGAGCTGTGGTTTGGTACAATGTGCCAGAGGTAAAGTTTTTTCCAAAAGCACAAAGGGGCCTAGGGTTTAAATCCCCCTAGGGAACCCCAAACCCGTGGATTTTTTTTCTCTTTATCAATGCACATAACTTATTGAGGTTTCTTTTTTTATTTGCACTGTTTGACTAATTACTAAGGAGGACAGAGGACGGAAGTAGAATGACAGCACCTGGGGTTTGAACTCTCAGTAGATGCCTCAGAAGAGAGGTGATGTCTGAGCATGTGCGACCAGGACTAAGGAGCTCTTAGCTCTGGTCATATCCCCTGGAGATGAGCTGTAAACAATGGATCACTAAGGGAGCAGCTAAAACAAAAATGGTGCAGAATTTATAATGATGATGAATGGTGAAAATGTTTATTATATTATTTGCAAGCTTCCCGTGTCAATTTTACTTCGTGGTAAAGCCCCTTTAAGTACAACTTTTAATTATTGCCTTTAAAAGATATCAAAAACAAAGACAAGATTTCTCACTCTGACCCTCTTCTCCTGCCAGTGGGATTGTTCCTACATAAACATGGCAACTAATATTAAGGGGTGACCCCCAATCTCTACCCTGTCCCTGGAGTGCCAATATAATATCCCTGATATCCCTATAATGATACAACTCAACATATGATCAACACCAAAGTACAGTCTGGATAAAGTAGTTCCGTAACCACACACACATGTGAGACAAAACCCAGACAGAGGGTAGTAAAGAGACGAATGTACAATTAGAAACAACATGCATGCAATTATAATTCTGAACCTATATCAAATGAAGGCTTACAAATGACATACACAGTGTAATACTGAAGTTTCTACGATATTAAGGTTCCATAACAGAGGGGAATATTAGAGGTTGCATAATATTGTGATTCCAATGCATTTCCTCTAAATTGTTACAGTAGGTTCATCATGGACCCAACCCAAAACTTCATCACACCCTATTCCAATTGTGCCATAACCTGTATGTCCCCTCTAAAAAACAGCCCTAATATACTCCGATGTGTATTACAGTAATGAGAGGCATTATGAAGCAGCAACCCTTCAATGTGCCATAGACAGGTACAATAACTACAAGATGAGCAACCGACTAGTAATAGGTATAACCCTGCCCACAAGGGTTTACAATCCACAGGAAAGGAGACAATAGGACAGTAGGTGAAAGCAAAAGCTACTCATATGGCGAATTACTAGCAGAAGGGTTACCACCTTGTTTCCCCGAAAATAAGACAGTGTCTTATATTAATTTTTCCTCCTAAACACCAGCTAAGACTTATTTTTAGGGGATGTCTTATTCCTCCATGAACAAGAATTAACATTTATTGTTGAACAAAACATCAACCTGTATTAATATACTGCAGTGATTTCACCATAAACATCAGCATAAGCAGCCAAACTCTGAATTGCATTAAAAAAATGCACTAGGTCTTATTTTCGGGGAAACAGGGTATAGGATAAAGGCTTCAGAACTGAGATGAAAGGTAGGCAGAGGTAGGTGACTGCCGACACACACCAAGGAGAAGGCCATGTTCCCATATCATCCTATAGATTTAGTGCTATAGATCAAAACTACTGGTTCCCCTTCCTGAAGATTACAGTCTTCTGTTTGGCCACTTTTCTATTTGTTCTGAAAAATATCAGGTAAAAAAACTCTGTAACTGTTCCCTTTAAAGGGGTTTTATTGTTACAAAGATCATGTCTCAGATTATGGGGACAGTAAAAATAAGCACTTTTGTAATTGGGTTGCATTACCTCTGTCACTTTGTTTAGCAGATATCAGATTCGCTGTAAATCTGGGCTTCTATTTCTGCTGTTGTGGTTTAGAAAAGCCCTGGTCGATTCCTGTGCCCTAGGGCACGCCCCTGCCCCTGTGATTTGGGTGGCTGACATTTCATTCAGCCTGTTGGGATATGCTCTAGACCCGGAAACATCATGGTCATGCCCCTGCGCTGTGATTGGCTCCTGCACACTCTGTGTTTCCCCCCCCTCTAGCTGTTAAATCGATAGTAAAAACCAGAGTCTGCTGCCTCATGTACATTCGCTCTAGGTAATGATTGGGAAATTTAAAAAACTGGCTTTTTAAAAGGGCTTTTCCAAGGGGTTGATTACCTCCTCACGGGTTTCAGTTTGAACTTTAAAAAGGGGGCGTTCTGTTTCAGATCGAATGCAAGCCCCGCCTCCTTATGGACTCATTCATCTTATTGTAACTAAGGATTAACACTGTTTTTATGAGCTGTTGTAAGTACATGAAAGGTGTTCAGCTTGGGAAGCCAGAGGTTGGGGGGGGTTCAAGTCCCCATTTATTTTTTTTTTTTTTTTTATAAAAAGGCCATATGTAAATATATGAAAATATATGTGTAAATCATAAATTTTATATATGAAAAACAGGGGAGGGGCCTTCCTACAACAATGGGAACTTCAAAGGGTCCAGATGTGGCCCCAGTATGCAAAACCCCTTTTTGGCTTAACGAAGGGGGGTATCTACCACTTTACCACCAAACCCCTATGTACCTCCCTTACATCGATGAATCATTTTTTTTGGTCGCGGGCGGGGGCCCTAATTTTTTCCATAAAGACCTTTAAAAACTTCCCCCCCAAACCCTAAAACCCTTTAAAATTACCTTTTCAGAGAGCCCAAAAACCCTTTCTGGATATAAATACACATCAAAGAACACCGGCTATCCAAACAGTGTACCAAACCCCCCAGACAGAACCCTACCCCCAGGGTGACAGCTTCCACCCCAAAACACACAAAAAATCCATTTTCTCAGCCAGGCTAAGGTTTCAAAGTATTTGCTTCGACAAGAAAAGACCCGACAAACACCTCTGGGTTGGACAAAATTTTTTCCCAATTTGGGAACAGGCCAAAAAGGAGGACAACCAAATCGCAAAGCGGCCGCCATAAAAGCAGTCTACCAATACAAAGAGACCAAAGGAAGAACGAGTGCCCTAGTTGTCACCTACAAACCCCCCATGGGACCCTACGAAAGTTTCCCCAAGGAACTCCAACCTTGCTACATAGGGACAACAGATAAAAGACATATTCCCGTCCCCCCCTCCCTTTCCCTTTGGGCAACCACCAACCTGCGGCGTTTTATTGCCGGGCGCTCTGACGGCCCCCAAACTAAAAAGGCACCTCACCCTGCCTGCAGAACGGGTGAAGACATGTAGGCACATCCACTCTGACAGTGTACCTGCCCCGTCCACAGGTGACAAAATTGGGGGGACATTTTCCCCTGCAGTCTAGCAATGTGGTTTTTTATATGTGTGCGCAATGCCATCACAGGCCTCTATGTGGGGGAAACAAGGCAGAGACTCACCCAGCGCATAATAACAGATTCCTTTAAAAACAAAAAACTAAATTTCCATGGCACAACATTCCCCCGAGATGACCTTTTGTTTTTGAAGATCTAAAAATTATGATTTTAAGGGGCACTTTAAGACGTAGGGGGAGAAAAAGGGAATGGGAATTTTAAAATTTAATGCAAAAATTTCAGACTCCGCAAAATGGGCTAAATATCATGCCGCTTTATGTCAAAATAGTGTGAACTGTGAGGAACAAATTGCACCCGATTGGCTGGAGATAAGGAAATTTATGACCCTCCGTCATCCTCACAAGTTTCCAGATAGTTGGTCTTTAATTGTAAATGACTTTTTGCTTATATTGCAATTTTTTTTTTTTTTAAATTTTTAGGACCCTTTGAAGGTCCATGATTTTTTTTGTAAAAAAGTCTTTTTGAATTTTTAAATTTCTTGTATAACTCTTTTCTGGAAAGGGAGCTAGTTCTCTCGAAAGCTCACCCTCAAATTTTTACAGTTAGCCTGAAAAAAGGTATCGCCTGATTTCTTCACTCTTTCCAAAATATACAAAACAACACACAAGAAAGTTCCCCTATTATAGTGTCCCATCCTCACAGTCACACCAAGCATTCCAACATATGTGATACTATGAATATACTCTCAGGGATGAGACATGATATAGGGGAAGCTAGTATGTGTATATATATCATTATAGAGTTTGGGACATATATATTTAGGTCTCTCTACATATGTGTAGAATTTGGGGGGGGGGGGGGGGGGGGGGGGAATAAACCCCTGTGAGGGGATAGAACTCCA
The DNA here is from genome assembly GCA_025379985.1 of Phyllomedusa bahiana. Lineage (NCBI taxonomy): Eukaryota > Metazoa > Chordata > Amphibia > Anura > Hylidae > Phyllomedusa > Phyllomedusa bahiana. Next base: position 168,716 of record JAODAL010003099.1, read on the forward strand.
AACTCCTTCATTGTAAAACCAACACTCTACCGCTAAAACCATAAAGCCCAAGTAAGATGCGGGTTTTGAGCAGGTTCTTCTCTCAAAGCTGATGTGTTCTCCCCCCCCCCTCACTGTTTTCACTCATATCACTGACAGCAAGCAGAGATCCTTACTTGAAGCTGACATTTGGCCCTTGTAGTTGAGTAAAGGTCTCTGCCTGTTGTCGGTACAATTTGGTTGAATACCACTAGAACAGAAGTTAAAGCTGCTGGCTTTCAGTGTGTAAACTAAGAGATATAATAGGTGCTTGCTGCAGCTTGTGGAGCCTCAAAAGGCTGCAGACATAAGATGCAGGAGGCTACAGAGCTGTTATATCCAGACAACCCTCTGCATCCCCTGCTTCAAACAAAATGATGTCACAGTTCTTCAGTGAGGAGAGACACACCTTGTGGGAGGAGAGACACGCCTGCTGAGAGGAAGAACACGCTCCTGGATTTCAAACTCAATCTGAGAAAATTAGCAGAACAGCACGAGCAGCTCAAACGATAAATCCCTTTTAAAGACATATGGACAATATCAGAGGGGAAGCTGGTAGAGCTCCTCTTCCCACACTGGTAAATGCATTACATGAATGACAATCCATTGGTAAATGTGTGGCAAAGCAAACGTGTGGCTGGCCGCAACTCCCCTCAATAACAACAGGTGCTCCGCAAGGTTGGAAAAGCTCAGCACAAAGCTCAACTAATCACTCAACGATCTTCTCTTTAACAATGGTTGTGTTCATGAGACAACCCCTTTAAGGTGACCGCAGACATCTAATAATCTTTACTCCAGACTCATCTAACTTCTTCTACATTAAGAGTGACATGTATGTGGATGTCCTTTGGCTCCATCACATACAATGCCCTGTGGAACCGGATGATGAATGCCGCACAACTCCAGGCACGTTTATAGGAGGTGAGAGGCACCAAGTGTCACGTCAGACCTTTAGTAACTGTTCTACATCAGCGTGGTCTGCATGCTAGACGACCGACAAGGCGACCTGACGTGGCTGATGTATAGCGCTCTCCTTGATGTCTCCAGCATCATTGGCGGACATCTTTTCTGCTCAGAGTGAATGGACTTTCCTCATTAAAGAGCACTGAGGACCACTGGTCCCTCGTCCAGAGTAGATGTTCCCTGGTCCATGCAAGACGATAATGTCTGTGTCTGGTGGTGTTTTCAGGTTGTCTAGCACTCAGACTGCTCTGATGTAAATGGTTATGAATGGTCTGATGTGACACTTGGTTGCCCCTCACCTCCCTTAAACCTGCCTGGAGTTGTACGGCATTCATCAATTCCGCAGGGCTTTGGTTAGAATGAATAGATAGATAGATAGATGAGATAGATGGATAGATAGATGGATAGATGGATAGGTATGAGATAGATAGATAGATAGATAGATAGATAGATAGATATGAGAGATAGATAGATAGATAGATAGATAGATAGATAGATAGATAGATAGATAGATAGATGGATAGAAGATAGATAGATAGATAGATAGATGGATAGGTATGAGATAGATAGATAGATAGATATGAGATAGATATGAGATAGATATGAGAGATAGATAGATGGATAGTATGAGATAGATAGATATGAGAGATAGATAGATAGATAGATAGATAGATAGATAGATAGATAGATATGGGATAGATATGGTATAGATAGATAGATAGATAGATAGATAGATAGATAGATAGATAGTAAAATGCCTCTAATCCACCATATCATAATCTAATACTGTGTTATACCATACGATTTCACAGAAGGAAAATCAGAGAACTTCAGAAAAAATGAACTAATTAGGACATTTTTTTAGGTCTCATGCACAGGGCATTTTTTCAAACCTGTATTGTTGGAATCTGTATCATATGGCCATAGAAATATATTGGCCATAAGCACTGTACTTAGGTAGAGTGTATGATACCGAAACAATAGTGATAACATGTGCTACTATCGGCATTCTTCAAGGTTGGGCAGATGTTGGGGTCCACTGCTGCTTATTATACATTTACATCTTATGTAATCTCAACGCTCCATCACAGGAGAAACTATACAGAACGCTACTGGGTACATGACTGCAACTATAGCCATAGCAGCCATGGTGCCCAAGGGTTGGAGAACCCCCACCAGTTACATGAACATTGCTTCTTTTTGTTGAAAATAGCAGGATGGTGGCTTTCTGCAATCTAGCATTACTACACAGGTCCTGTAATATATGGTGCTATTAAGTATACTTTTAGGGGGACATGAATGAAAAGTGGTGCTGCTTCTCTCTGAATTTACTTCTCAGTAAAGTTAGAGAGACATGTACGAAAGGGTGTGCAGTGTTTGGCGCATCAAATGAATATAATTGTCGCATTGTTTGACGGATCCGACACTTTGTAATGCGCCAAACATGCGTGGGTGTTCTGGGGGCTTCCTGGGGGCGTGTCGCACTACATTCAAACTATTAGACACATATATGAATGTGGATCAGCAAAACCATTACTGCTCCGACAAACCTATTTCAATGTCGTCTCCCTGAGTCTGAGTTGTTGAGATGGAGCTAGATTTGCTATTAGGGCAAAAAATGTCCATTACTTACTCAACTTACACCAGTACAATAATAAAAAGTCATTTCTGATAATTATCAAACTATGAAATTAAATTATATAAATTCAATTTTTTTTATCATATACAATTAATATAAAAATATATAATATCCCAAAAATATTAAAATGTATTTAAAATTAATAGAATCTGAAATCAGTCTTAAATGAAATAACCCACTGACATATATTTTTCTAAATTTTAAAAGTAAAATGTTCAGATTTTTATTTTTTATTTTTTACTACATTAAGTAAAAGAAATGATCAGATAGTGTGTTGACATTTGATATTTTTGCTGCTCTCACTCTTTATTCTACATATAGCAAGAGCCAGCACAGCACAGGTATTGCTAGGACCTGTGGTCCTCCAAGCAGGATCAGTCCCATAGTTTCTATTCACTGACATGCTATTCTAATGACTTTTCTTTTAGCTCCAGCCTATCTATAGCCTTTATACATGTTTGGCGCATTAGTAATGCACCAAAGTTCTGTAATGCATAACTTTAGACGCCATTTTAAAAAAAAGCCACTTTCATACATTCAGGCGCATTTTACACTGTAAAATAGAAGTAAAAATGCACTTTGACGCACCTATTTTCATACGTGTCCCTTAGTGTAGCATTTGTCAGTATGTATGAAAGTGTCTCACAACACTTTAGAAAAGTGTGCTGTTGTGAGACACATTTTCGCCCCAAAAAGTGACGCATAGAGTGTATGAGGCAAAATTAGTTTTAGCTTCATCACTATGAAATTGGTAAGGATTGTTATGACAGTTTCGCACCACATTTTGTTGTGACACATCCATAAATGTGGCGCGTTGTACGAATGTGGTGCAACACGCTCCCGTAGAATACATACAGAAGTTTCAGATCTCTCACAGCATGCGCCAGACTTTAAGGACAGTTCATACATCTATAGAACAGGGCTACAACAGGTTTTTTTTTTGTCTCAATGCACGCCAGAAAATTGGCATGGTCAGGTTTATACATGTCCCCATTAATTCTTACCACTATTCTTACCAACAATTCTTACTAGATATGCCTTTGACTGGGAACTTCCATCTGTCATAGAACTTTGCAGTCCCTGCTGTTTCTCTGACATTTTGAAAACAGTCCTCTGAGAACGTCTGCTGTACCTGTAATTAATGGAGTAAAAATCGCCATAACCGTACATTGTAAGCACGAAGGGCGACATGTATGGAAATAAGCGGATCGAAGTGCATTTTTTCATGCATTTTTCAGTGTCAAATTCGCCTGAATGTATGAAAGTGTTTTTTGTGTGATTATAAATTATGTCTAAAATTCATCACGCTTCGCCTGTGTGTTAGGTGCATTACAGAAATAAGGCGCATAAGTAATGCACCTAACATGTACAAAGGCTGGAAATAAGAGAAAAGTCATTAGAATAGCATATCAGTGAATAGGAACTATGGTACTGATCCTGCTTGGAGGACCACAGCTCCCAGCAAGACCTGTGCTATGCTGACTCTTGCTGTATGTAGAATAAAGGGTGTGAGCAGCAAAAATAAATTTCAAATTTAATGTAGTAAAAATGTAAAGCTAGCTTTAGATTCTATTAAATTTAAATGCATTTTATAGGAGATACTTTTAGATTTTTGGCATATTATATATTTTTATATTAATTTTATATGATCACATTTTTTTTTATTACATTTAAATAATTTAATTTTATATAGTTTGATAATTGTCATAAGTTACTTTTTATTATTGTACTAGGTGTAAGTTGAGAAATATTGGACATTTTTTGCCCTAATATCAAATCTATCTCTCCTTCAACTACTCCTGCTCAGGCAGAGCACATTGAGATAGGTCTGGCCTGTCGGAGCAGTAATGCCTAGTTTTGCCGAACCACATTCATATATGTGTCTGATATTACGAGTGTGGTGCGACGCCGCCAGAACGCCTCCTCATGTTAGGTGTATTAAAAAGTGTCGAGTCTTACAAACAATGCGCTTAACACATTCGTGTGGTGCATTATACATCACAGCCCGCTCACATTTGGCACATTGTATATTGCAGCCTGCTCACATTTGGCGCATTATACATCGCAGCCTGCTCACATTTGGCACATTTAACACCAGAAATGTGCGAAAATCATTTCATTCATGTCTCCCTAGATATGTTGATTTGTAAAACTCAAAAACAATGGGGGACATGTATGAAGATTGGCGCGTCGGAGCGCCTGTTTTCACGTTTTTTTTTTCGTGAAACCTGCGCCTGATGTATGTCGGCACCGAAATGCACTCATAAATGCGAGGCAAACTTCAACGCCTCCGGCAGATAGACTACATTGAACTAGGTCTACCTGTCGGAGCTGTAATGCGCCTTACTTTGCCGACCCGCATTCATACATGCGTCGGTGTTTTCGAATGTGGTGCACCCCAGAACACCCACAGTGCGCCCCTTCATGTTAGGCGCATTACAAGGTGGCGAACCTTGCGCCTAATGCGCCTAACACATAGGGGAGGCGAGTAAACAGCAGAGCCGGCACCGAGAGGAGCATTATATGTCAGAAAACAAGCGAAAACTCCAATCATACATGTCCCCCTATATTTCTGCATTCCCTAACAATAAAAGATAACATAAATTAAACTTGTTTCTGTTGCAAAATCCTGCCTAAAACATCTGAACACATACAGCACTCACATTTCTGACAATGAGAAGACTTAACTGCAGTCTGTGACACATACACTTATCATTTATATTCCTATCTAGGTCTTCCTGAGGGCTCTGTATTTTGACAAGTCACTCTTATATACTTTTCAAAGACTGTCCATTAATCCAGAATATTTGATAATCCAGCACCTGTCAAGTTATCTACTGTATGTATATATGCGTGCATTATATATATTGCTACTATCAGTTTTTCTAAGATTTTTTTTCTAAGAATTGTTCGTTTACTGCCTGTAATGAAATAGCCGGATCTAATCAGGAATAACAGCAGTGTAATAAACAAACAAGAAAACCATGTTAGCTGAACCCTAGGATCTTAATTTGCTTTTTGGAACAAAAAAAGACATGGCCTATGCTTTGTCCCTGTGTATATTAGGGTTATTATTAGTGTCACACAATCTAAAGTGTCTTTCTGTGCTAAACACAGGGCTGGACCGTGGAAAATCAGAAAACAAACTGGCATTTTGAGGTAATAACTCTCCCATCGGAGAGCTGGAATTTGCCTATTCACTATTCTTTCAGATTTGTTTCCGGTTCTCTACCTCTTCCAAGGTTACCAGGAAGAAGAAAGATCACCCCCATCACAGACTGGAATCTCAAGGAGCTCCGAAGTCGGGACATTGTTCACTAGGATGTGCTATACTCAACACACTTACTTTTATCAAGGAGTCCGGAATAATAAAAAACCAAAGTACCTAAAATATCATGTGTACAAATAATGATTAGACAGTAATTGTTGTTAGCATTTAAAGTGCATTTATTTAAAAAGCTATTGTCAGTGTGTAGTATTTTGTTACTATTATTCTAAGTAAAAAGTTTTTTATCACTCTTATTGTTATTATTAGTTGTATTATTAGGTTATTATTATCAATGTTGGGTTTTTTTTATTTTTTGTATTTTATATTTTTTATTATTTTAGATTTTTTTTGTAAAAGTTATTTTATTTAATTGTATTGGTTACCATTATTTATCTTATTGGGATTTTTATTATTATCTAATTTTTTTTAATAGTTTTATTATCACTCTTATTGTTATTATTAGTTGTATTATTAGGTTATTATTATCACTGTGTTTTATTATTGTATTTTATATTATTATTATTGTATGTTATTATAACTTGTATTGTTACTATTATTGTCTTCAGTATTTTTATTATTCTAAGTAATAGTTTTATTATCACTCTTATTGTTATTATTGTATCTTATTATGTTATTATATCATCAATGTTTTTATTATTGTATTTTATATTATTATTGGATGTTATACTACTTGTATTGTTAATATTATTATTATCTGTACTTGTATTATTAGTTTTTTACTATCTGTGGCTGGTATTAATATTAAAGTGTATTATTTTTATATCTCTGGGTATTAATATGTGATTGTATTTTTATTTTAATCATGAGTTTTTAATTGACTGTTATTTATATTATTATTGTGTATTATTATGCTGATCATTTTTTATTATTAAAAATTATTAATAATTAATAATAATAGTATGTATTATTATTATTGGTTTTAATATTATTGTTATTATTATTATTATTTTATTATACATTACTAAATGAAATAGCAGTATTGTTATTGTTCCAGTAAATGTAATTCGTAAGCAGAAATAAATATGAAATATTTATTGCAAAAATTGAAAAATATTCATTCAATGTCATTGAGTTTTTTTCTATCATTAGATATAACTACAAAACCGACAAACTGGTACAGAGAGAGCGAGGACCCTGCTTGCGAGACAGAAGGAAGAAGGTATTGGGCAGAGAAATTTGTATGACGATGTAGGGACAGCGGGGTTGGTGTAGGTTATAAGCTCCGGAAGAGATGGGGAAATAGGTTATCAAGTTAGTTTGGAAAGTGGTAAAGGTGGAGGAGATTCTGATGTGTTCCAGAGAATGGGGGAAGCACAGGAGAAATCTTGGAGACGTTGTGTGAGGAGCTGACAAAAGAAGAGCAGAGAAAAGAAGGAGATTTATATGAGGGGAGGTATCTGGAGGATAAAGCTGAGATGTATGGGGGACGGGTTATGGGAGAGGCTTCTATGTCATGGTAAGAAGTTTAAACTGAAATAGCTGGATTTTTACATAAAATGACATAATTCACATATATCTCCGATGAAGTAACTCTGTTATGTTATGATGTAGAAAGGATGGTAATGACCTGGAGGAAAAGAATAATTATCATACTTGTTGTTATTATTTCCACTGCAGGATAAAATTAACCGAAAAAATCAGAAGGACAGGCTATAGTGTCATTTTTCTACAGTACTATATTCTATGAAAATGGCTTTCACATGGGATAGTTAGGAATTGCATGTGGAAAATCTGTAGCATATTATAGCACCAGCAATGTGTATACGATTTTAGGTTATATCTCCTTCATATGCTACAGAAAAGAAATCTGCTGCAATTTGCATAGAAATAAACTTACAATTCAGATTTTTGATTCACACCATGAATATTTCTGTCTACACAGCACAGGATTCTTATTGGATTCTCAATGTATGAGGCAGTTGGTAAATCTGAAAACTACAAATCTGCGCCAAACAACGCGGTCCAGCGATGTTAAAATGCCGTCGGATTGTGGACAATATTTTAACATATGCAGTGTAGACATAGCCTTAAGGATGTGCTGCAGCACAGAAATCATTAAGAGAAATCCTTAAGCCAGTTTGCAACAAATCTGCACCAAAACGTGCTCAATTTGGTTTGGATCTTCCCACCTGGATTTACCTGCGGAAAATATCTAGCATTTCTATCCCACGTAAAAGACTTAGGCTATAGTCATATACAGAAGCTCCTGCAATCCTACTGCCAAAGAACATGAAATCTGGTGTTCATTCTTCCTATGAATTCCACACTAGAAGGCCAATGATTAGCCCCATTAATCTTCAATGGAGCTAATTTCTGTGCAAATGCGTGTATTAGTTGCACTAGATCCGCTCTTTCCAGCTGGCTAAAGGGGAGCACAGAACAAGCAGAAGTGTAGGGTGCAATTCAAGGACAAGGGGCTGCAGCAGCACAGACCCCCTTTTTCCTTTTGAATGGTTAACATAGCTGCTTAGAAAAGGAAAAAGAGGGTGGTTCCGGGGTAACCTTTTTGGAAACCATCTTTTTAAAAACCCAAAGGGCAAAAACCCATAAATCCCCCTGCTTGTATCTCTTTGGGAATAAAAAGAGGGAGGAAAGAGAGAGAGAGAGAGAGAGAACCCTGCCCACAAAGGCTTACAATCGACAAACTGTTCTCATTCAGATTGTTTTGCAATAACATTCAGATAGGATGGGTTTACTGCAAATTTTCCACAGAAAATCTGCTAAATAAAATACACAGGATTTTTTGTATCTAAATTGGCATTTGATTTTCTTGCAGATTTGGGGAGACATGTATGATCGGGTTTTTCACCCTTTTCTGGTGTAAAATGTGCCAAAGTGAGGCGGCTATGATGTCTATGCACCAAACAAATGTATTAGGTACATTGTTCGCAAGACACTTTTGAATGCGCTTAACATGAGGGGGTGTTCTGGGTGCGTTATGGAGGCGTCTTGCACCACATTCGTATTATTAAACACATATATAAATGTGGTTCGGCAAAACTAGGCGCATTACTGCTCGTACAGGCAGACCTACCTCAATGTGATCTGCCTGAGCCTGAGGAGTCGAAGTGGAGCGAGATTTGCTGTTAGAAAATAAAATGTCCATTATTTTTCAACTTGCATCAGTACAATAATAAAAAGTAATTTCTGATAATTATCAAACTATATAAAATCTAATTATTTAAATTTAATAAAATTATCATATAAAATTAATATAAAAATATATCATATCCCAAAAATATAAAAAATATCTCCTGTAAAATGTATTTAAAATTAATAGACTCTAAAACTAATTTTACATTAATCAACCCACTGATGATGTTGTTCAGATTTTTAAAATTTTTACTACATTATATTGTAATTTTTTATTTGCTGCTCTCACCCTTTATTCTACATACAGCAAGAGCCAGCACACTACAGGTCTTGCTGGGACCTGTGGTCCAACAAGCAATATCGGTACCATAGTTTCTATTCACTGACATGTTATTCTAATGACTTTTATTTCCAGCCTATCTATAGCCTATACACATTTGGTGTATTAGTAATGCGCCAAAGTTCTGTAGTGCGCCAAACACACAGGCGAAGCGCGGTGAATTTAAGACATTTCTGAGCGCACCAAAACCACTTTCATAGATTCAGGCGCACTATGCATTTTGCACAGTGCACTTTAATGCGCCTATACTTTTCTTCCTTAATGCTGATTTTCCTGCAGATTTTCCTACATGGACCTCAGGAAAGGTTTATCTGCAGTTGTTAGTGCAACTTTTGGCTTCACCCACTGAAGTTAATGTAGATAAAGCTGTAGCAAAATCTGCCATAAATTTATGACAAAATCTATACCAATTGGTGCAGATCAACAAGAAAAATGCTGTGGATTTTATTTTTTGGGATTTTCGACACAAAATCAACAGTGGTTCTGACTGTGAACTTTGCTGCTATTTGGATATGTTGTTGGGGCATAGGAGAAAAGCCCCAAGTCAGTCCTTTCCCTGTGATGTTATATAAAAGTTAAAAGAAAGAATCTGTTGGTCCATAAATTGTAATAATCTGACTGTGAACTTACCTTTTGGGTGAATGAACGTATGACGGATTTCCCTGCGGATTTTCTACATTGATTGGCGCACAGAAAATCTGCAACAGGTCAGGTGGGTGACATTTTGCAAATCACTTGCCTACATTGTGGAACGTTTCTGCAGAGAAATTGACCTAAAGTGAGGATTTTTATTGCGGATTTGCTGTAGATTTGCCCCATTGACTTGTAATGGGTAGAATCTGCACCAAAATCATCATGGTCTGTTCCAGATTTTTACCAGTGGGAAATTTCTGCAGCAAATCCATCCAAGTGTGTGCATTCACTTTAGGAGAAGTTTTCTTAACTGTTTGAATTTTATCAAACCAGAAAAGGAAGATTATGCAGTATTAACTGAATAGAAGAGTCTATGGTTAAGAAAATCACAGTAGCTTGCTCTATGACTATGGTTTTTTTAAGGAATATATTTAATATGTTTTCACTTACTGTCTGAATGGTTGATAATTCTGCACTAATTTGTGTGGATACCAGATTATGGGAATGTTACAGTATATAGAAAAGGAGGGCAGCAAATACAGAGAACTTCAGCTCTTTCTGTGCTCAGTAGGAAGAGCATGAGAATATATTACTCTCATATGTTTTAAAACAGGCACTGATCACCCAGTCCTGGCCCCAACCTTGGAAATTCGATGCAGTGGGTAACGTAGTCCACCTGATGGTCAGCAGACCACAATCCGTAGACCTTTGTGACGATTTGACTTCCTTTCTCAGACTTTGTATTCCACCTCCTTTCTTTCCATGCATTTCCATGCTAAGCACTGCTGTCCACATGCTACTCACAAGCCAAAGTAGATTGCTATAATAGCCACGGAAAATGACACAAAACAGCTCTAGACCCATTAACCATCTATTATAACCTGCAGAGGATCCTCTCTATTCACAGGGTGGGAATTACGGCTTAATAAGAAAGGTCAAGAAGTTATACTTGGAGCACAAGAATTCCCCTTTCAATAGACCCTAATTTGGTCACAGTTTGATGATGACAATTAAGCACGTCGTAACTAAGTACCCTCCATGCATAATTCAGCTGGCTCCTGTGTTTTTACACTTGTTTTACATTTTCCTGCCTGCCTACATAATAGAGTTTTATTATACACAAGGAGTGTTACTCTGTCCCGGCTGGGAATGACTTGGGTTCTCACAGTAACACAATACAGTAAGCTGAGATCTTATGTATTTATTGTATGTTTATTTGTTTGCTGTGGATTTAGGTATACATTAACATATTCAAGAAAGTTAGACAATCAAAGTGATTTATGCAACCCCTGGCAAAAATGATGAGCCCCAAACCTGCATGACCCCCAGATTAAAAAGTGGCGGAAAAAGGAGTCTTTGAACCACCATTTTAGTTTCACGGACATTGACTATACCTGTCCTGGGCCACAGCATGAGCCCCAAACCTGCATGACCCCCACATTTAAAAGTGCCGGAAAAAGGAGTCTTTCAACCCCCATTTTAGTTTCACTGGACATTGACTATACTTCCCGGGCCACAGCATAAGCCCCAAAACCTGCATGACCCCCCACATTTAAAAAGTGCCAGGAAAAAGGAGTCTTTCAACCACCCATTTTAGTTTCATGACTTGACTAAAACCTTCCTGGGCCCCAGCAGAGCCCCAAACCCG